>JBBPJZ010000254.1:0-26341 GCA_038089015.1 Chalciporus aff. trinitensis
ACCGACTGCTCAAGGAAGCCTATGATGACGAAGATTACGAGCTATAGTCGGGTTAGGACCTTCTCTTGGCCCCCCTGCTACTGTAACCCATCTTGTAATTCCAGTCGACGTGACAGTATTACTTTGCTTTCTTCGTACTCAAGATGTCGAAGAAAGCCTCTTGAGGCAAATCTACGCTGCCGACTCGTTTCATACGGCGTTTGCTCTCCTTTTGGTTTTCAAGGTGTTTCATCTTGCGCTCGTAATGACCTGCGCCAGCACCAGACGCAATAAATATTCAAATCAGTAGAGCCGCGACACGACTTGATTTACACACCTCCGTATAAACCCGCCGTAACGTCGGCACGCAAAGCTTTCAGCGTCTCACGCGCGATGATCTTCTTTCCAATAGCTGCCTGAATAGGTACCTCAAATAGTTGACGAGGAATAACCTTGTCTAGGGATGGCTGGGATTAAAGGGGGTCGTAGTGCAAATAGGTGGTCGCTTACGCAACTTCTTGACCCACGTTCTACCGATTTCCTGCTGGGCAGAACGGTGTACAATTATTGCAAGTGCATCCACCGGTTTCGAATTAAGTAGAAAGACCATCTGTCATTGTGTGAACAATTGAAAGCGACCGGATTGGATTGTACAGCTACCTTGGATAAATCACTCTTTTTATATCCGGCAGTTTCATAACTGCATAGTGTCAGCGAGAGACAGAGAAGCTCTAGATAACGTACTCGAAACTTGCGTATCCCGAACTCTTACTTTTGAGTTTATCGAAGAAGTCAGTGACAATTTCGCTTAGGGGAATTGTACACGTCAAGATAATGCGGGCGGACGAGGCGGTCCCTGCGTCCAGGTAACGATGATCCAAGTCATCCGCTCGGTGCTCAAAGCACAGTTCCATCATCTCACCAAGGTACTCTGTGAAAAGCCTAGCGATGACATGGAGTACGCCAGCCAGAGTCAATATAACGAACCTTCAGGAACGATTATAGTTGCTTTAACCACCGGTTCTTGTACTTCTTTGACCCCCGTCGATGCGTCCGAGAGATCCGGGAACTCGGTAGGATTGCTAACCATGACAATCCTGTCTCTATAAATTACTGTTGAAGTTTGATAAGTGACTGCTTGAATTGATAAAGATGTCGCGGTACCTTTGTATGGCACGGTAGGAGCAGTAACGATGATATTTGCGTCATACTCATCCTCTAAACGTTGACGGAAAACGTCCATGTGTAAGGTGCCGAGGAAACCGAAACGACAACCCTGCCCCAATGCAGACGAGGATTCACGTTGAACCGTGACGCTTCGGTCAGTCAATGTTAGCTAGATATCCGCTCATTTATGAGGGGGGATGACAGAATGAGAAACAATCACGCACGCGTTTGATGGATTCCTCGAGTTTGATGAAGTCGTTCGTGTCCACAGGGAATATACCAGCAAAGACCTGAATGATGTTTGTGTTGAGTCACATGAAGCAAACTGGCAGCATACCATGGCCTTCGCAGGCTGAAAGCCTGGCATCGGCTCCACTGGTCCTCCCACACGATGAAGCGTGTCACCAACATGGGCTGAAAGATGCTCAGCGGTAACCCGAAGGGAATTACATGTTCACCTACCCTCTGATGACTCCTTCATGTTACACGCGATATATCCAACTTGACCAGGTTGTAAACTCTCAGTAGGTAGCTCTTCCGGATGCATGATTCCGACTTCTTGTACTTCATACTTCTTCCGAGTGTGGCAAGAGACAATTTTATCCCCTGTTAGCTTCCCGCTGAGCAGAGTGCACGAAGAATATATGGACGTAAGTGTACCTTTGCGGATAACACCATCACGGAGATTCACAAGAGATATAACGCCACGGTATCGATCATAGCTATCATGAATCAACACACAAACACGCATGTCTCCACATTTGAAGACTTACTATGAATCGAATAGTAAAGCCTTCAGTGGTTCGATAGCAGATGCATTGGGTGGAGGTATTCGTTCAATGATAGCTTGAAGTACACTTTCCACACCTTGCCCCGTTTTCGCAGATATCTGCAAGACGTTGGCAGGATTTATACCAAAAGTTGATTGCATTTGGGCAGCGACGCGCTCCGGTTCTGACGCAGCCATATCTATCTGCGTTGGTACTTTGAGCGAGTCTCCATAACCGTGATACAATGGAAACGCGGACCTTGTTAAGAACGGGAATAATTGTCAACCCCCTTTCCTTGGCAACATGGAAGACAGAGATAGATTGTGCTTGAACACCTTGTGTTGCGTCTACCAACAAAAGTGCACCTTGAGAAGCCGCCAGTGAGCGGGACACTTCCCATGAAAAGTCGACATGTCCCTGGCGAGAAGTCAGGCAGGGTTTGTGCACCTATATGCTAACCTTACGGGGGTGTCAATGAGATTGAGAAGGTATCTTCTTCCGTTAATAGTGTGTATCATACTAGCAGAGAATGGTGAGATGGCTACTTGGTCGATTCTATGGCGTACCTACCTCGCTGTCTGGGCTTTGACTACGCGTCATGTGAACAAAACAATACAGAGGATGCTGTATCTCGTCCTCGTACCAGTAATTCCTCGCTCTCGCTCGACCTTGAGTTTATCTAAAACTTGTTGGTTTGAACCCGAGGTTTTCCTTTGGATGGTGCCTGTGAGCTATTATGTGTTGGTGGGATAGTGTCGCAATTCAGAATGGCTGAGTACAGGTGTACCTCTAGTAACCTGGATACATGGGTAAGATGAGCTTCGACATCAGCAGTGATAACAAGTCAACTGACCGATCCGCCAAGGTCGATTTACCATGATCTAGGTCTAGGGTGAGTTTATACCTCTGCGCGTAACATAGAATGAATACCGATGTGGGCAATTATGGAGAAATTCCTGCAGATATGATGGTATTCTCGTTCATGCTCAACTATAAAAAAACAACGCACCGAATGGTAGGACATGGAAAATCCTTCATCTGAACCACTTTCTGCGCATCAGCGAGGATGACTGCAGACGCACTGAAGTAGCACGAGAGGGCAATACGCGCATATTTCTGACGCAGGCAAGAGTTACACCATGCCTGACGCCATGCTAGATGCATGACCGAGACACAACCAAGACGCGTTCTATGTGTCGGGGCCAAGTCGGGGCACGCGCGAATATAGCATTGCTTGGTCAGCCGAGGCAGACAAGGGAAGACTCAAGAGTCTAATTGGTGGACAACCATGTCTCTCCAAGAGGCATCGGAGGCGCGAAAGGCGCGACTGATTGCGCTCAGAAAGAGAAAAGAAGATGGCACGAACGGTGAAAATTGGTACGTTGTCACACACTTTGCTCGTGGTTAAATTTACAACGGTCGAATGTATTTGTAGGGGATCTGTACTACTGAACCGAAACTTTGACCCGGACACCCGGACATTGAGAAAGCACACGCAGAATGGAGTGTTAACAGAGGATACTGTCGAAAAGAACGTGGAGGGGATGGCTGAGAAGATCGTTTCGGAAGATGAACAACGAAGAGCTCAGGAGCTTGTGAGTGGGATTGCAGGGTGCGGTCTCACACATAACTGAGTACGCTTTAGGACGTATTCAACATTGCACCGAAACGGCCGAACTGGGATCTCAAGCGAGAGACGGAGAAGAAACTTGCCAAGCTGGAGAGAAAGACACAGGAGGCAATTCATACGCTCATAAGTGAGTAGTAGTGCAGTGATCCAGACGGTGTGCCTGTGGGGTAACTGACGACGCGTGTGACCAGGACAACGGCTAGCAGCGCAAAAGGGTCAGTCTGATGACCTGTTGGGTGCGATGAACGCACAAGAGCGGGCACTTGAAGCAGAAGAGGGGGATGAGGAGGAGAGCTAGAGTAGGCTTGACTAGGGTAGTAGTGCCATTGCTGTTGTGTCCAGATTTGGCATGTATGATCGGTGTGAGCCACGTGGGGGAGAGGTTACCTCGATACCGCCCAATAGACTACTTAACCGAGCCAGCTCTTCAGTCTGCTCAACATCCTTCCTTGCATGGCCTCAGAGTCCGATTCTCCTTCCCGTCGTGTACCCACTCTTGTATTATACTGTCAGCGGGGTAAGTCCATCCTCTCTCTCTCTCCTTCTGTTTCGGTTCTAACATGCCACCCTTCAGTTCTTTCAGCCCACGCAGATGGTATGTCCTCCCTTGTCTGCCCACTCTTGTCCTCATCACCCCAACAGCAATTACTTCTCTCGGTGGTGACATACGGTACGATGTAATTAAACCCGTGCTGGAATGCTGCTCTGCAGATACCCTTCTCCGTCTTGAACAATCCTCTTCGGTCCGTCCCTGCCCTCTCCCTCCCTCCATATCTCATCATCATTGTAGTACCTCGAACATGATACCTCAGGTACGCTACTATCTTCAACAACATCCTGTCCTCCGCCGTCTTACTCGATCCCATCAGATCTTTGGGAGCGACTATGTTTCAAGTCATATCCTCTACTCGCAGAACAACTCGTACGAGATGGTGATGACCCACCTGATTCGTGGCGCGATCAATATTTCGTACGTACATATTGTCGTCGCCTCAACAACCTGTTCACAGCCTTGCACAGCTTCTCCGCAAAGCAGAAGCCCATCGGCTAGAAGAGGTCGCTTCCAGGCTCCGAAACCAGCGCATGGAAGCAGCAGAACGAAAGAAAGAACGAGAAGTCAAGTTGACCGACAGGCTACCTCCCGCTAAACGCGCGCGTGGCGCATGTAAGCATTATCTCCTCGCGGTCTTCTCAGCTTCGACTAATCAGCTCTTGGTTCAGGGGGAACGCCTAACCAGCCAAGGACACTATTCCAGAAGACGAAGAGCGAAGCAACTAAACGTCACAGATCCTTGTATACACAGCGCGCAATCCATATGCCTCCCAGCAAGGTAGATCGCGTGCTTCCCAGCTCCAACCCAAGCCCACTTGCAGGCACATCGGCAAAATCTGTCAATAGTAGAGTAACTGTCAAGACCATCACTGTCAATCGCCCTGCGACTTCAACCGCATCACCAACGAAATCCACTCCGGTTCACCCTATCTGTTTACCCAGTCCTCGGAAAGTCCCTGTGCCATCGTCGAAAGTGCCAGTACCTGCCGACCCGCCATCTCAATCCGCTGATCCACGTCCCTCCACTGGCAAGCCACCGATACAGAAGAAGGACCCCAAGGCATCACTCTTCATACCGAAGCACCGTACAATCTCACAGCTTCCCTCTCAAGTAGGAAGTAACAATCGCAGCGTGCCCACCAAGTAGTCCTATCGCGCGTGTATTATCCTTATGATACTACCCTTCACCCGCCGCTGTTTTAATGAGTTCTATCATCAGTGGTTCAGCCCATTTTTGTGACAGTATTGCATGTAGCACCACGGATTCACGCATTGCTATTAGAAACTCCCTTGTTTTCTTTCACATTTCATTCCCTCCGCATTACACATAGATTGTAATGTATTCTATCTCAATCGCACACACTATTTCTAGGTTACCTATTTCATGAAGGATAAGTCAATAGACAAAGTACAGTTTGTGACACACTTTGAAACAGTTGTTAACTGACATTCCAGGTATTGTGCAGACCGACGGTATCATCAGCACCGTTGATCGCATTTGCGTGTGTCATCGGAGCCCTCTCGTGATAACCATTCAAACCATTCGCCTTGCCTCTAGGGTCACCTGCAGGTGCTTTGCTCTTCACATTGTCAGCTCTCAGCGACTCAATGTAGGACAAGTATGCTTCATCGACTCCCCCTGTAACGTACTCGCCCGTAAACACGGAACAATCAAACATCTCAAGGGATGGGTTGAATTGGCGGACCGATGCAATAAGGTCTTCGAGCTTCTGGAAAATCACGAGGTCGGCGCCAATGGCTTCTGCAATCTCTTCAGTCGTACGGCCATATGCGACGAGTTCTGACCGAGAAGGCATGTCAATGCCGTATACATTGGAGTATCTGTGGAACGAGAGAATGAGCAGAAATCGAAGAAGCCGAGTGAAACCCACCGGATAGGGGGAGCGCAGCTTGCCACGATCACTTTCTTCGCACCAACATCTTTTGCCATCTGGATGATCTCTTTGGAGGTAGTCCCTCGAACGATTGAATCTGCAATGTACCCCGTCATTATACAATACGGATCTCGGGGAACGAGGCGTACCGTCAACTAGAAGAACATTTTTTCCCGCAAACTCTAGCGCCATCGCATTGAGCTTTTTCCGTACATTCTTCCTCCTGGACATATACGATAAGTTTATGCCTGCCCATCAAAGCAATCGGGTACTCGCCTCATCTGCTGCCCTGGCATGATAAAAGTTCTTCCAACATAACGGTTTTTGATGAATCCCTCTCTATACGGGAGATTGAGCTTTTGAGCCAAGTTCAATGCTGCGACGCGCGATGTATCGGGAACCTAATATTAGCCATCGCGGGTAAACGAGTGCCTTGTTTGATAAAATGAAAGAACTGACCGGAATGACTACATCTACAGTAATATTCTTCTCCAACAAAACCGTGCGCACTTCTTCCGCGAGCGCATCACCCATGGCCATCCGGCTCCGGTAGACGCTCACTCCATCTAATACGGAATCAGGCCGAGCGAAATAAACGTATTCAAAGATGTCAGGTGCAAAAGTTGCCGGTTCGGCAACAACACGCCTCGAAATCCCTGAGCGGGTAATTATAACGGCTTCCCCTACAAGATAATCAATATCCCCGTCTGACAGTTCGACAGAGAGATTTACCAGGTCTCACATCCTGCCAATCACTGAAACCACCAGCGTCGGCAACTATACTCTCGCTTGCAAATAGCCAATCCTTGCCACGGCTGATCTGTCGAGAAGCCATCCCGAGCGGTCGAATCCCGTTGGGATCCCTGAACGCAATGATCCCAAATCCTGCAATCATCGAAACGCAGGCATACGCTCCCTTGCACTGCTTCATTAACCCCCCGATGGCAGTGAAGATATCCTCCTCGTTTATGCGAAACTTGCCCGTTTGCTGCAGATTGTCAGCGAAGATATTCAGGAGGAGTTCAGAGTCTGACGACGTGTTGATATGCCGATGTGCTGTGGCGTCCATGAATTGCAGTAGAGACGGACTGTCGATCAGATTTCCATTCTGTTGAATGCACTCAGGTTAGGATTCACCTCTGAGATAACATCAAAAATGACGTACATGCGCAAGTACGATACCATAGGGTGAATTAACGTAAAAGGGTTGAGCTTCGGCATGGTTTGAGCTCCCGGCTGTGGGGTATCGAACTGGAAGACAGATTCTCCGGGATCAGATGTCGAGGATGAAACGCATACTATCGGGAGGGTGCTCACCGTGTCCGATCCCCATGCCACCGATTAGTTTGCCAATGGCCTTGTCATCAAAAACATCCCGGACCATCCCGTTTGTTTTGCATTGGTAGAGGCGGCCTTTTGGGCCACAGGTGACGATACCGCATGCGTCCTGGCCGCGGTGCTGTAATAGTGAAAGACCCTCACAGATCTCAGCAGCCGCATCGATAGCAGGGTCGTGCAACAGCAGACCTAATATCCCACACACTGGAGGTAGATCAATTTGTGGGGGGATTTGGGAGCCGATAAGGACTTACTAGCGAACGTGTGGACGAGGAGCAAGGAGAAAAATGAACGTGGTGGATCTGGGGTGCACTTAATCAAGCTATTGGCCGCTTTAAACCGAGGCGGAGCTCATCCTCGGTGTCGCTCGTCATCGCACGTGTCTCACATCTGATCGAAATTTTCGCGTCAAGACAATTACCAGGTCAACTAAAGATAACCCAGGATAACCCAGGATAACTCGCTAATCTTCAACTCATCCCATTCAATTTTCTAGACACTCTAAATTCCATTCAAATTCAATACGCGGTTGAACGCGGGTCGTACTACGGTAGGGATATATGGGTTATACGTATCTCGTGAACGTGTAGCAGATGTGGGTAGTAGGTCGTAACGTGCTAGCCTTCTCTGGGCAATGCTACATGAAAGTAAGGCAGGAAAGTGTATGTTCTACAGGGTGTGATATTGCGGAGATGAGCGGAAGGATGAACTTCCGATGCCAGGCGGAGGATGATAATAGTTCAAAACGCAAGCGATGGGCAATTACAGAACGAGCTTCTTAGGTTTCTCCCAGGTGTAGTCGGGGTTGCCGAAGTGGCCATAGGATGCAGTCTGGAGATAAACAGGCTTCTGGAGTTCAAGCTCACGAACTAAAGGCAACATTCAGAGCGTGAGGCAAATTAGGAAAACAGTAAAACATACCCATAACACCAGGTCGGAGGTCCCAGTTCTTGCGAATGATCGCAACAAGCTCGTCATTCGACTTCTTGCCAGTACCGTAAGTGTCAACGTAGATGGACAAGGGTTCTGCAACACCGATGGCATAAGAGAGCTGGACAAGAGCACGACGAGTAAGGCCAGCAGCAACCAGGGACTTGGCTATGTTGTTTATTAGCTTGTGGACAATCAGAAGGGGCAAGTTACGCACCAATCCAGCGAGCTGTGTAGGCAGCGGAACGATCGACCTTAGAAAAGTCCTTGCCCGAGAAGGCACCTCCACCGTGGGCACCCCAACCGCCGTACGTGTCGACGATGATCTTACGGCCAGTGAGACCAGCATCACCTTGAGGACCACCAATGACAAAGCGGCCAGAGGGTTGAATCTAGACCACAGTGAAAACCAATCACCACGTAAGCAAGATTGAAACGCACGTGGTAGACGGTGTGCTCATCAAGGAGGCCGGCAGGGATGACACGCTTGACAATCTTGTCGAGAATTTCCTTACGGAGTTGTTCCGTGGAAATCTCTTCGGCGTGTTGAGTTGAGATAACGACGGTATCAACGCGGAGAGGGATCATGGCACCACCCTCATTCCTGTACTCGATGGTGACTTGAGTCTTGGAGTCAGGACGCAACCAGGCCAATTCGCCAGAACGACGAGCAGCGGCCATTGCTGCGTTGAGCTTGTGTGCAAGCACGATCGTCAAGGGCATGTACTCCTCGGTCTCGTCGGTAGCATAGCCGAACATGATACCCTGGTCACCGGCACCATGGTCTTCAAGAGAACCATGGTCAAGACCTTGAGCAATGTCAGGTGACTGCTGCTCGATTGCAACAAGGATGTTGCAGGTCTTGTAGTCGAAGCCTTTGGACGAGTCGTCGTAGCCAATTTTCTTGATAGTGTTGCGGATGACCTTCTGGTAGTCGATCCGGGCCTTGGTTGTGATTTCACCGAAGACCATGATCATTCCAGTCTTGGAAGCAGTCTCACATGCAACCTTTGACCAGGGATCTTGCTCAAGGCAGGCATCAAGCTGTTCAATCATTGTCAATGTCAAATCTGCAGCAATGGAGATGGGTCACATACGATAGAGTCGGAAACCTGGTCACAAATCTTGTCTGCAGGGTGGTGAGAGAAAATTGTCAAGGTAGAATAAGAGACCCACCTGGGTGACCTTCACCGACGGACTCGGAGGTGAAAAGGAAGTGACCAGGGGAGAGAGGAGGACGAGCACTGCCGTTGGCGGGCATTGTGGACGATGCGGGAAAGGAGATGATGTGGTAGAGGAGGGAAGAAGAAAAACGGGTCGTAGTTCGAAAACTTGTTTCGGTCCGCAATTAAAAGGTACTCTCGCGCTTATCTAAGCCCCCATCACGCCATAGTCTAGCGAACGAGTAGCTCTTCCAAGTACATAATAGCCGTGTTCCATCTATCTAAATTGGATTGAATACTGTAAACGAACTACACTGTGGTAAGTAATCACAAATATCCGCTCTACATTACAAGGGTCCAACACCGAGGGGATCCGTATTCATTATGGGCTGTGGATCTGAACTCCTCTCACCGCTCGACGGCGTGAGATTACTCGTCCCCACACCAGAACTCGGTCTCGTTACCAGAGAACTGCCAGTAGCACTGGTATCTCGTCGGTATGGACGGGCAACTGTCGGATCTGCGGGTAACGACTCAGAGCCGACCAAATCCCGGATATCCATCAAATGTGTGGGGGACGGGGAGCGCGCAGTACTCCATGGGTTGTCACTGGGCTGAATGGGTACAGACTTCTGGGGCTTCACGCTATCCCAAGGGTTATACGATGACCCGACGGTGAACGAAGAAGATTGCCCATCGCCAACCCGATCACGAGCCTGTAGTTCGGAGGTCTTCCCGTACTTCTCGTCATCTCCAGGTCCTTTCGAAGGAACTTTTAAGTCCTTTGTAGCACCATCGTATGCATCTTGCATCGCTGAGAATGCTGCGGTGGCATTCGATGATAGCTTTCCCCAAACGGACTTGACTCCGCTGCTCGAGAAGAAATCTGTGGGATTCAAGTTTCGCGTGCGACCTGGCGATAAGGAACTGTCGCCTGGCGAAAATGGCCGCACAGGAGATCCAGACACCTTAAGTGTCGGCGAAGCACCCACGCTTGAGAAACTTCCAGTAACTCTCTGGGGAAGATCGGGTAGAGAAGACCACAATCCCTGAAACCCGGAAGATAAACCCTCGACGGTATCAGATTTTGCGGGCGATGGTGATGGTGACGGGGAAGGGGATGGAGAGGGGATGGTCGTAGGGGGAGGGGGTGAGGGAGGGGGAAGGATATCGATGCGAGGATTGGCGGGATCATCATCAGAGCCCTCAACGGAAGGGACAACCTCTGCATTGTCCCTAACCTGAGAGATGACGACTCTCCCGTTCATTTCTTCATCTGTGCGACCATAGAGTTCGTGCCAGAAGCGAATGTCTTTCGGATTAGGAAACAGTACTCCCATGTCTGCTTTAGCATCTCGGCGTGTTGGATCATCCAACGAGGCATCGTAGAAGGGATTCTTGTGTTTCTCCACCTCCTCTGATGAGTTTAGAAAGTCCCAAAGACTTGCAGTGCGTTCTGAGGGTACCATCCCATCTTCCCCATGCCTGCGCTCTCGCTCGCAGTTGTAGAGAAATGTTCCAAACTGGCAGGAATAAAGGTGATGGTGGATGGTACGAAGGAACTGTTCATTGAATTCGAACCGCTCAGGATACTGCCGCTGCAACTGACGAACACATTCAAGAAACTGGTGGAAGGAAGGACTTGTCTCCTTGACGTGATGTTGGGAAGCGAAGCGATTTTGAACAGATGCGAGGAAGGCCTGAGCTGCATCAGCACCGGCTCCATTCGCCGTCTCCGCTAAAGAAGTGAAAAACTTTTCCGACGACAAATGACCGCATCTATCCAAGAACCGGTGTCCAAATGATATCCAGTCTTTTTCGACGAGTATCTGGAAGCCACGCATCGTGCGGTAGTGTGGGTCCAGGCAGAGCTGAGCGAGGGCGGATAGTTGAGAAGTGCGATCCCACCCGTCCGAGCAGTGGATCAAAACATGCGACGAACTGACGTGCACATTCCGGACGATGAGAACCACGGCCTCGAGGATATTGGCCATGTGGCGAAGCCAACCGGATCGACGCAGTGCTTGACGGTCAAGGATAGCAAGTTGCTTGGCCTCGCCAGGCAGGAAACCGCTCACGCTGGCAGCCAACGTATCCGCTTCGCGAAGAGCATCAACCACTTTGCCCAGGGATTCCCGCATGGCATGTATGTGGTCAATGCCGGAGTAAGTCTTTTTGGCATCTTTGTAATAGTCCATGTTCTCCGTGCCAGCACCTTTGGCGGTGTTTGCAACCGCGTTCGCCGTTGGTCGAGCGTCTACAATCAAATTCGTGGTGGTAGCGCCGAATACCAGAGCACTTGATGTTCGAGATTCAGGAGAAAGATGGGTTTGAAAAATGGCTTCCACGAGTTTTTCGTCTTGAACGGACCGGTTCTGTTTAATTCCAACCATCGGCTGGCTCGACCGGGTTATGCTGGCCTGGGTGCGCTGTCAGAATGTGACCCTCGATACAGGGAAATTACAATCACATAGTTTGCCCAATGCAAATAGGTGAGCGCGGGTAATCTGCATTTGCTCCTGTGTTTTGATGCGTATTGAAGAGTAGAATCACTTATGCGCGTCGGGACAACTAAGCGGGAAGGGTAGGAGGGACTGAACTGGAATGATTTCAAGTATATATGTCAGCTACGTACGACAATTGGACTTGGGTTGACTCACCTGATAGTCCTTGTTGATGTCGGTGAAACGCCATGCCTTGCTTCGAGTACCGACTCCCATCCGACCAAACTCCTCGCGTGGAGAATATATAGACCAGCCCCCCATTGATTCGAAAGAGGGATTGGGGGTGTAGAAGAATGCATATAGTTGATTCACCGAATCTGGCCACTCATAAGCGGTCGCACCCTGTCTCGTGTGGTGATTGAACTCACTGCATACCGTCAACTCCTTGACGCTCTCGAATACATCCATTGCATCGCGGTCACTCCCAAATGATAGAGAAAATGTCTCAAACGTCCGTGTGTGAAAGGTAATGGGACTCTGCCCTTGGAGAGTGTGCGGGAGCTGCATGACGAGCGAGATCAAGGGGTATGGAACCTGGTCCCACATCAAAAACGGGTGACGCGATATGATGAAAGAGAACTTGCCCACATCTCCTCGCTGTCTGGATCCTTATACCGAAATATTAAATGGTGGGCTGTCAGATGTAGGGATCCGTACTTGGCACTTCCTGACTTGCCACAGAGCACTCTCTCCACCTAGTTCGCGAGATTAGAAATCTGTTGATCCGAGCAGTACCGATTCCTCTGCACACGTACCTTTGAAACACGGATTGCGTCCATGATGAGCAGAACTCACAAACCACTTGGCGCCAACCAGGTGCTTA
This sequence comes from Chalciporus aff. trinitensis, assembly GCA_038089015.1. NCBI lineage: Eukaryota > Fungi > Basidiomycota > Agaricomycetes > Boletales > Boletaceae > Chalciporus > Chalciporus aff. trinitensis. Next base: position 12,753 of record JBBPJZ010000254.1, read on the forward strand.
TGCCGCAGTGAGCCTTGCCGCTACTACTGCACTGGCTGTGGGAGTACATATTTGTCCCTGTTTACTAAGCCGAGTAGGTGATCTCAGTCCATGGGCTAAGTACGTCTACAACTATCACCCAAAGACCCAGAGCTCGCTCACGGCGTCCAAGCCAGTCTCTGTAGCATCTCCGCTTACATCGTCTGACACAAGCGGAAATGGGTTTTTGGCAAGTGCCATCACTAGGGCTGGTTCCTTTTTAATATTACGCTTCGTTTCTGCTTCAATGAGCTATTCGATCAGGTTCATGATCAATGACATATCCAACGCTGCGAGATCTAACAGCTCACCGTTCCATATGTGTGATCCAAGAAATCCTCCATAGAATACCCTGGTTTCGTAAATGCCTCTGCAAAAATTCGTGCTAGGGTGGACACCGCAGAGTCATAATGACGGCTATGTGAGTAAAGCTCCCATAGTGACGAGTCGATTGCATTCGTAATGTTGGGATTGGGTTCATTTGGCAGGAATGGGTCTGTAACCTTCGTCAGAAATGTCCTACCAGGAATGAATGTGGACTTGCCGTTGAAGGAACCATCTTCATCCTGCGTCCGATGGATCATAAGCATCAATGCAGGATGACGCTTGAGAAGGTTGTAGGTGAAAGGTATGATCATAATGATCGCAGCAGGCGGCGCAGAAAGTGAGAGCCGTGATAACCTCTTGACAAACGATGCGAGGAGAGAGGCTGGCAAGTGGCTATAAAAATATTAGTTAGCTCAAGCAACGAGAAGGTACACAGAGACCGACGTTGAACTGAGAAAGATTTCAGTTAATCGGAAGAACCTTGCGCGGTGTTTGAGGTGAAGGACATCTCTATCGAGAAAGGCGTAGAGTTTGGTATAGAATGAGGGATAGTCTCTGGAAGCATGCGTTTAAGTATTTGTTCAAGAGTAGCAAGTAGCTACTTGCAGGTTATAGTCTTTAATCAAAGTAAATAGAGCATTCAACGCCAAAAGGCCAACAGTCCCCCCTAGTAAACCGTGAATAAGAGTCATTTTCAGCTGCGCAAGCAACGCACCAAAATCAACACACGCGCTTATCCAGTCCATCACCAGAATCGGCCTCGTCAGATGTGGAAGCACTCCCCTGTGCATGACATTCAAAGCCCGTGTTGTAAACGCACGGTTAGCGTTTGTCGACATCGACGACAAGTGCGGTAAGAAACTGAGCCATGTGCGGGTGAACACGGCTCGGTGGGCTTGCAACGAGTGGAGAGACTGGTGGAAGGTTAGCTGATGAGTCCTGCCTCTTACGCCCGCACCCTTCTTCGTATCCTTTGCACTCGGATCCTCGTCGAAGAATTTTCTCCAATCATTGGCTTCGTCACCATCATCGTCCTCCGCGTTCCGTGCCTCCTCATCTCCATCGACCTCGTCCATGTTGGCGCTCTTGAGTTTTGGAGGTTGCTTCCCGAGCTCTTCTACCCACCATGCGTTCAGCTCCTCAGGCTCGGTTGGGAACGTAGTCAACTTTTCCATGATGGACAACAGATTTCCCAGCAGATTTGGATGGTCAGCGGACGAATGTTTTGAAAGTATGAACCTAGTGAAAAATCGTAAATTAGAGTTCGTGTGTCGTAGACATGAGTTCCATACGTCGCCTCCCGAAGAAAACACCACCGGATGTCATCGTGGACAGTGAACCACGTCTCCACAAAGTGGTCTCGGACATCCGGCGCAGTCTTCCCCTCAAAGGACGCGCTCGAGCCATCGCGCGCAGATGGAGGGCATAGAAGAAGCGCTTCTGCGATATGTTTGAAGTGGGAGAAGTGGAATTGTGGTTGTTGATCAGGACTTGACTTGGTTAACGAAGTCGAGAGGTGCTTCAGCAATGAGAAAAGGATTTCCAGAGCAGATTTCTGATATAAATGAGGCCTGATTCGCCCTACTCGAGTTGGATCGACGCACCCTCAGCGCAGCCTCCTCGTCCTGCAGCAAGCCCTCCAGCAAATTGACATATGCGTCTAGCCGCTCCCATATCCACTTCCGTACGACTTTCGCTGCATCACTTCCGCCAGGTACCAGTTTGTCGCTGGATATGATGACCACAAACACGCGATATAGGCTGTACAGCGTCTGGGACATGTATCCCGCGTCTGATGCATCTTGAGCAATATTCAGAAGGTCTGAGAGAGGGTTCAAGGACGCATTTTTGGTTGCGGCATCTATGATTTGAAGTTCAAGGCCCTTGAGGGAGTCTTTGTCGCTTTTAGTCTTTCGTTTCTTTGCTGGAGGCGGCAAAGAGGTTGATGGCATCGTGGTTGTAGAACAAGGAGTTCGGAGTAAACGTGAAGCCTCAGTGAAGGTGTATATCGCGATACCATAAAAAGTAACACCCCTGAACGAAAGATACTACCGTACTCGTTGGTAAACCAGAGCCGATTTTCAACCTATAGAAGCGCCCATGCCAAACCAACACTTCCAACCACACCTGCGACACTGGCACCAACCATCCCAGCACCGTTCTTCATGGTCGTGGCACTTGCCGACGGAGCGGTCATCGACATGGACCCGGTGCTAGTTGTGTTGCTCATCATAGCATTTCCCTGTGAAGGGAATCAGAACAAAGTCGGTGCCGAGAATAGATTGCGCCATACCTGGAACATGGCAAAAGACTCCGTCGCAGTGGGGTTCAATGCGAAAACCTGTCCGTGTCTCAGCACTCGCATTATAATCTCCAGAGATTCAACATACCATTCCCTGTTGACAATGTCTATGGATACAATCAATGGTAAGCTTCATCCCAATCAGATTTGGAGAGCGACTTACGTTCCCTGCTCACAGTAGAACCACATCGTACTGTCGTTCGTCAACGTGTATTCGAACGTCATCGGCATCCCGCCATTGTTGCCCACGGGTTTGAAGCCAGAGTCAACACCCTTGGCGTTTACACAGGGAGCGTGGAAGGTCGATTGAGTGAGGGTCTGATCGCATATATTCAATGAGGAGTCCAGACAGATGACGTTTCGAAACCCTTACGTGGTTTCCAGCGACGCTATGTGTGCATTAGTAAAACGGTCGACAGAGCCAGCATACAATGACTCACAATTCAAAAATGAGTGTGTCCCCAGTGGTTGCGTTCACACTGCCGAGCAAATGGATGAGCATACATATCTTACAGAGGTCCTCGGTCCACTGACAATGATGGGGTGAAAGTGTTGGTCTTGTTCATACCAACCGTGATGGTGAAGTTTTGTGCAGCATGAGCCAAAGCTGCGAAACCAAGGGCAATAACGGCGTTGGAGAAATACATGTCTGGAAGAGTTTCGGTGGGGATTCGGTTCAACCGCGAAAGACTTGTCGTTCAAAGGGCGTGGAAGAAATGAGACTACGAAATGGAGGTATCGTCAATGAAAGTGCAGCCATACTAAACCCCTGAGCTAAACTCACCCGGCTCAAGAGATAAAGAGTGAAAAAAGTGAATGCAGGTGATGGTGTATTGGCTGCCCTTTTATCGTAATGCTATTGTTCCCTTGTGGAAACGTTGACACTCTACCATGATTGACAGGCCTGGGTATTCGCATGGAGTCTCGCGACGACGATCACAGCGTGGAACATGGCACTGCTGGTCAGATGGTCGGAAGCAGTGAGCCAAGAGTGCAACAGGTTGCCCCATGAGTGATTCGCTCCAGACGCGGACCGAGTAGGGAAAGCATACCGAGCTAATGACATTCCATGTAATTATGGTACTGTTGAGAGAATTCTGCGATTGGGCAGCTATATTGTTGAAAGATTTTGATCCGCCCACGTCCGTTGGTATGTAGTATATTCATGGACAAACATATGTATGTATGTAGGCAGAAGCAAGGCAAAAGGGTGATGATATCGTGGGTATCCGGCCAACCGCGCCACCTGTGTGGTGGCAAGGAAACATGAGAGGGAACCAAACTCATCAGCACCCTCGTTGCCAGTCTCAAACGTCCAAGGCCAACACTACATCGGTGCCAAGAATTTCCCGTCATATCAGGAGCCATCATGACGGAAGATGCTGTCGGTGGGTAAGTAGTAGAGCAGGGGTAAGTCTGAAGGTGCGGCAATTGTGCCCCAGAGCCTGTCAAAGAGGGACTCTGGGAGGGGTAAGCAAATCTGACCACTCCCACGCACAAGCTACAGTCAACTGTCAATCATCTGGTTTCCTCGAAATCCCAAGTTTTGCAAAACCAAAGCCCTTGCCATCGTTTTGGCACCCAAGACCTTTCATTCGACTGCACAGTTACAACGTTGAGATGGTTCGCTCAGGCCACTAGTCCGCGAGTCCGAACTGTCATGCATATCTTACACCACCTGTGGATGATGCGCCGGGTTTGACATGTTCTGTGATGGACTAAGTGGCGTGATTCAGGCTGTACAGTGTCATATATCACAGTTTCAGATACAAGTCCATGTTTTAGAAAGCTGTGAATATGACAACTGTCAAGAAGTTGGCAGATTGAAGAGCAAAGCAGAGATATCTGTCGAGCCTCGTTCTATTCGGAGTGCTCTGGTTTTACTCCAGTCATCAATATAGATGGCATGACATAGGCCTGATGTGCCATTTTCAAAGGGATGCATCGCTGTGTTTGTCGTGCTGCAGTGAACATCCATCGAGTTTGTTCTACAGAAAGAGAGTAAAGCCTCGGATATAGGCTGCTTTTACGTAGAATGTCTGCAGATGTTGTGCGCCTAGTGGAGGGAATCGGATCCGAGGTCTTGCTCGACGCGGAGGGACAGGGCGTCGCAGAAATAAAGGCCAGGAGTTGCGGGATTTGTTACTATCTACCACAAATAGCCGTTTGCATCCAACATACTTGCATAGACACTTAATCATGTCCTTACTCGTGCCACGTCCGTTTACTCTCGCCCATCAACTTCTCAGCCTTTCGAGTAGAGCAAGACAATGCATCTCGGCGCGTCCCTTCCACTCCTCACGATACTGTCATGAGCAATACCTTGATGCAAATCAAAAGGTAGGCATTTCTCAGACCCGTCATTTCGTCCCATTCGTGTCAGACAATCCAGATATCCTGATCCAATGTCTAGACCTTCGAAACCGTCGCATTGAACGAGCATGCAAAGGACAAAGTCGTCCTTGTCGACTTCTATGCCGAGTCAGTATCCCAGTAATTGTGAGCTCACGTTGTGTATCCTTATCCATTATGCCGTTTTGTCAACAGCTGGTGTGGACCATGCAAGATGATTTCGCCCATTCTGGAGAAGCTTACCGGGGACACTTCGATCAAGACAGGGAGTGGCCGTTCCCTTGACCTTGTCACCATCGATACTGACAAGGAAATCGAGTTGGCACAAAAATATCAAGTCAGTTCACATTCAGTAGCATTTATCTTCGTGTTTTATCATGAAATGCACTTGAACTAGATACGGTCATTGCCAACAGTCATGGCGTTCAAGGACGGCAAACCAGTCAATCACTTCATCGGTGCACTGAACGAGGGGGGTGTCATGAGGTTCTTGGACCAACTCTGAACTCCCTACCCCTTAGATCTCGTGACACACTGGCAGGGTGACCAAGGAACTGTGCTGCATTGATAGTCAAGAGCATTTCATCCAATCTCGGGATATTTATGCTAGCCCAGGCACAGCAATCACCTCAAGCGTACTTTAACAAAATGATAACACGTTACATCGCATGAGGGGTGCAATGCACCGGGATTGAAAAATCGACAGCACTATCTATAATGTGAGGGGTATGTTACAGTGCGGTAAGGAACCGCATCCCAAGAGAGAAAAAGAGAAAAAATCCTTTGACCTGCGTCAACGGTGAATAATCGTACTTTGCCTGGATATGCACAGGGCAAAGCGATCATTGTATGCTACAGCAATTTGTCCCTCCAGAGCCTTGGGGCGCATATGGGTCTTCAGCCTTTTGCACTGGACCCCATACAGACGGAACCTAGAGTCAAAGTGTGAGTTTGTCGGGCTCGAGCTAAGATAGGAGAACAGACAAGGTGGTCTTTGGTTGTTTTACAGTATCTGATCAAGCTGCGAACGTCCAGAGGTGAGCAAATGGCCGTTCGGACAGAGTGGTGACCGAACGTACCTAGCGCTTGCCTCGCTAACACGAATTCTCGGTCTCGCCAAGTCTTCTCGGAGACGCTGATTATGCTCCAACAGACGGCGATAACGCAACTCTGACATGGACTGTCTTCCGCCCCGTGTGCTCATGGTGGAATGATGAAGCACAGAAAATTGAAGAAAGCCCAGGAACTGTAAGATAGCGCGTCAGTGAGGTGCCGCCGGAAATACCGTAAGTTGGGACTTGCTCGAATATACAGAAACGCAGGACCAAAGGGCGGAAAAGAATTGGAGAGAGTGAAGGAAACGGAATCAAACAAGGTATGTCAGACGCGGGCGATGGTGGTGGGGTGAACCAAGCCTTTCGCAGTGGAAATTCTGTGAACACTGCTGTGTCCCTGACGGAGCTTTTTCACAACGCTTAAATTTCTCACGTATATTCGTACATAGACAACGATCAGAAACTATAAGTGCCTGGGGAAAAATATATCGAACAACAAAACATGCAGCAAGACAGAGCAAGTATCGTCTACAAAAGGATCGACGTCCTCAGTATTTCTCCAGGATACCGCGGAGAAGGTTTTCTTTGGCTTTTGCATGGTCGTCGGCACCGAGATGCTTCGCCTTCTTCTCTAACGAGGATATCAAACGCTCAGCGTCAACCGAAATTCGATCCGCATATTGTTCGAGTCGCTGTGCTGGTAGATGCTGCTGCATTAGCTGACACAAATAAAGTAGCATATACGATACCATGCTCGTGCATGTTATGCTTGAATTGCTGGAATAGGTTATCGCTCTGGTCCAACAAACGCTCAAACTCGTTGAAGAGGGCCTCGAGCGAGTTCTACACGAGAGGAAATAGGGTCAAAAGAGAGCAAGAGACATGTTGTGAACCAGCCTTGGCGTCGGCGTAAGTGGCCCGGACGATATCCAAGTCGCGTTGAACAGAATGTTCGAAGGCGACGGAGGGGTCGTCGAGAAGCGAGAGACCCTTTGAACGTCGCGGAAAGATGTCGCTCTGAATAGCTTCGTGAAGATCCTTGGTGGGTTGTATGACTTGGATGAATGTTTGTTTGACGAGATCCTTCCCTCGCTGTCGATGTGTGGCAAACGCAGGACCGAGTTTGTCTATGAGTGAGCCTACGCTGGTATCGTCCTCGTCGTTGCTGCAGTGAGCGGTGAGCAGTGTATATGCTATAGATCTATAGATGTGATTACTCGTCGATGAGTGCGATCCAAGTTGACTCTTCGTCCCAGTCTTGGTCATCCATGGGTAACGAAAGGTAGAGAGGGGTAATTCAAACTCCGACCTGTCTGTTGTTTCGTTTCACTACCTGTGCTCGTCGTGGTCACTTTCACTGCTACGCTCCCTTGCGACATACACGATGAACGCACGTCCGCACAAACAGTCCATGTCTGAGCTCAAGCTCCGTCGTCTCACAGAGCATAACCAGCGTCTCCGTGAGGACCTCGCTCGTCCACGTATGAAAGTCAGCGAGGCAAGTCAGAGGTCTGTCCCACTTTCTCTCTCACTCTCCACCGTCCTCATCATTCAATTCAGCTTGATTCGTTATTGCAAAACGACAAAAGACCATCTCGTGCGCGACACCTCTCCGTTTCATTCATTCATGTCCTCATCTCTGCACAGGTACCGTCAGTATGGGGCCCTGTTGGCAAGGGCGAGGATCCATATGCACCACAACAAACAGGCTGCAATTGCATTGTGATGTGATGCCTACATTGATTATACCCCCGCTACTCCGTCATACCCCTCACCCATCTGCCCATTTCTGGCCCTCTTTCTCTTGTCGGTCACCCCACAGGCACATGATTCACCTCAACAAGTATACACCAAACACACACACTCCTTAACACTCTACCATACACATCTTCGTCTATCTCGACCTCGAAAAGAAAGGACGGTGTTTTCGGTTTGCTGCATGTACTCTCGCACGCATTTCAATCGTGCCCAAACCTACATTCAACTCGTCTCCCTACGTACTCCTCTTCTTTCATTTTTGCTATCGCGCTTGGTTTGCTCGCCTGTTTTCCCTTGGTCTTACTTCATTTTTGGTTTAGCCAATCATCCCCTGCATGATCACTTCACATCAGGCTGATTCTTACATACTTTACCTTTTTTTTTTATTTGTCTTTATCCTTTGATGGCAAGCTTGTGCATCTATGCAATGTAAATGTTCGGAACACGCTCTCACTCCAACGCGCTCCCTATGCTCCCATTTTCCGTGTCGCTGACCAGGTGGGTACATGCTCACAGCCGTGAGTTGGTCGTGAGATACCCCTTGGGGCTTTTTGATTATTGTTCGTGAGGTAAGTTGTGAGGTAATTCCGGTTACGCACGCGTACACACCAAGGTGGTATGTATATTCTACTGAATCCCATCTGAAACCTCTTTACCTCCTCCCCTTCGTTATACCCTTCGCGCCCTGCCTAACATGATCCCGGAGCTTCGACAGTACATTCGAGACTTGGCGCGTCCTCTCGCGACAAAATACCATTTCACTGTCTTGGCGGAGTTTGCAGACGTTGTTGTCATATCCTGGCTCTTCTTCACGGTCACACAGATCAGCTTGTCGCCACCCATCTGCAGAACCATCTTCCCAGTGTTGTATGGAAAGGCAGACAAAAGGACACGTCGAAACTGGTAGCGTTGTGGACACTTCACGGGCGCTTCTAGTGCTGACCTGTTTGTAGGGACGTCCATGTGGTTTCGCTTGTCCATGCGCTCGTCGCTGTCGTATTGGCCACACGGTGTCTTAACATAAAGGATCTGGACCAGGACCGCGCCTTTGGGACTTACCCAGAGGCCAGCTTTTTGAACGCCATTGCTGTTGGGTGAGTCACCAGGGAAAAAACCTCTGGGCATTTTGTTGATGCGGAGTCGTTAGATATTTCATTTGGGATGCACTGGAGTCAATCATTCACTTCTCTGAGATTGGATTTGTGGTTCATGGCAAGTCTGCTCGGGGTTTCTCATCAAATTGTTGTTTACATGTCCTCCAGGGATTGCGTGCCTTGTCGTTTTCATCCTCGGAACCGTAAGTGGGTCAGATTGACAGTATGTCGCGTTTAACGACCTCTACAGCGGCCGTTTGTGCAATACTATAGTGTTCGTTTTCTGCTTTGGGAAGTGTATGTGCACCGTTCTTGTACAACGGTACCTTGTGCTGACGTGACTTCAGGAGCACCATCTTCCTGAACATCAACTGGTATGTCTTCGTTTGGCTTGACACCCACGAGTTTGTCATGTATCCCACACAGGTTCCTGGACAAGATGGGCAAGACTGGATCTACGCTTCAGCTCGTCAATGGAATTGCCTTGTTAGGCACGTTCCTTGTTTTCCGGCTACTTTTGGGTGGAAAGATGGTGAGCACGGGCGTGTTACGCTCGGAACTCAGTTCCTTGCTAATTGTTCTGATTGTTTATAGTCTTATGACTTTTTCGTCACGTTGAACGGTGTCTATACCCAACTTCCATTGTTTTACATCATTTTCTATGGGACGAGCAATATTACGCTCCAGTGCCTCAACTGGTTTTGGTGAGTGTTGACATTATTGTTGTAGACGTCACTCAGTTAGGCTTCCTCTCGCCATGGGATAGGTTCACGAAAATGATCAGTGCGCTTCGCAAGCGGTTCTCCGGGAAGCCTGTCAAGGGCAAATCGAACGGGAACGGTATCATCAATGGCAATTCCAACGGGAAGGAGAGTCACCTGGACTGAGCGCCGACGAACCACACGCGAGATACGACCTTGCTTCAGTGATTCATATCTAGTAGTATTAGTGTATCTAGAAAGGGCTGCTATCGGGGATAACTTCATGCGATAGAAGATCGCGTAGGGAGACAGAAACCAGGCTGAACTTGAGCTCTCACTCTGCGTTCCCAAGAGACGAGATTGACATGGCGAGCGACATGTATGCGAACGGTATCTGTGCTGTGAAGAATACAGTGGAGGTAAGCGAATGCGAGCGCATCGAGAGCGGTCGGGTTTCTGCAAAGGTAGGTTAGGGGTGGAGTGTGGGGGTGAGAACGGCGGCTTTACTCTGAGCCCAGGAACCATCTGTCCGTACCAAGGCGTTCTGATAGTGATGTTATAGCTTCAGCGTAGCGGGTGAGGAGAGCCGATGGATCGACATTGGTTCCAAAGACCGGGACTAGCGAACTATAGCCAGTCAAAGGAGGTGGTGGCGGGTTGAGGACGGTTTCCAATGGTCGTGTTTTTCTGGCGTTTGATTGGAATAGCATTGAAACATGGGATGGGGTTGGCTGCGAGAAGGACTATGGACCACGAAGGTAAGTGAGGACAAACAGAAAGGGAGGTGGACAGACCAAAGCGGCGTGGACGATGCCTTCGAGGAGAGATACCCAAGCATGGCTCTCGTCCTTTGCTTGCTGATCGCGGTAACCCTCTAATGGGTCGATTGGGGTGCCGAGATGGGTGTCAACCCAGCCGGGAATGCTATGGGGCGGGAGCACGCGAGATGGTGATTCGGGAAGATGCAGGTTTGGTAGACGGCCATCGAGAGCACCCTCTGGGGATATATCCCATCTCACGACGATGTCCGCAACGCCGCGCAGGGCGAGGTAGGCCTGCCATTTAAGACACTCAACGTCTGTACTGAGGAGGTCGCTCTGAGGATGGTCCAGGGGGAGTCTTGGTGGTGCTATCCATAGTGCTGGCTTGTCTGCTTGGTAGCGGGGCTGTACATGGACTGGTGGATGGGTGTACAGGGGGAAGCGTGCAAAGAATTTCTGCACGGGCACAGGGAGTGTTAGTGGCGAGGACATGGCAGGGAAGAAAAGACACAGGAAATGCCATATTAGGTCGCATTTCGGACGAAACTGAGCTATTTAGTACAGATAATTGGCTGTAAAAGGTAATATCGGACGAAACACGTCACAAATGACATCGCCGACGTCGATCTGACGTGGTTGGTCGACATGTCCGAGCACTCACCGACACCGTCAAGACCAGCGTCCCCGCTCGGCCCACTCCCAGTCCTCCCACAGACAGCCCAGTTCAGGTTCAACTGGGAGCGGAGAAAGGGCCCAGCTAGCATCTCAGAGACCACAGAAGGTCGAGCTCATGATCCTTACAATTCACTCCCCCATGTAGACCTCCCCAACGCTGCCATATACAACCTCGCGTCTCTTCACCAGGACTGGAGTAGCTCATCTCAGGGGTTCAATGGTATTTTCTCTCCCCCATCACTGTGTACATACCCTGACCCTCCAAAGCGATCTCAAATGTTCTAAACAGCCCTCACAAGTCACAAGCTCCTCCCAAGGCACATTCATCCCTCCCTTCTGTCCCCCTCGCAGTCCTTCCTCGAGTAAAGCGAAAAGACTTTGATCCCTACCTGCGTGCAATTGCACCCGAATGGGATCGTTTTGTCCAGAGCACCAACCCTCCTAACGATGGCCTCGACTCTTCTACTTCGGGCACTTCCTCAGAGATCCCTTTTACTCCGCGGACACCTCGCTTCACCAGACTCTTGACTCCCCTCAACACCGTACCATTCGTATTCTTTCAGCCCAACTTTGATTTGGGGAATTCTGCTACCTTTGACGCCGTCACGGAACGCAAGGATGGCGACCAACACGCCTCAGATCCATCGTCCTTATCTTATTCCCTACCTTTGCTAGAGAAGCTATCCCACCATGCCGATACCATCGAGCAACATCTTGTCCGGGAAATCTCCGTTCGATCTACTTCCTTCTTTGCTGCCCTGACGAACTTGCAAGATCTCCAGACAGAATCCGAGCAATGTTTAGATCGTATCTCCAAACTCCGCGGTCTGCTCAACGACTTGGACGAGAACGGTGCGAAACGTGGACTGGAGATTGTCCGCAAGGAAAGCAGACTGCTAAATCTTGCTGCGGTTATTGATGGCACCCGAGAGCTCGGTGCTGTCGTCGAAATGAAAGGCGTTGCACGAGGCCTAGTTGGTGCAGGTCAGTGGGGCGAAGCACTGGACATGATTCACAGTATCGAAACGCTTTGGAACCCTCCTCCTCCTGATGCCCCTCCTAAACTCCTCGTACGTCGCCGTTCACGCCAAACTGACGGAGCACTGTCTCCGCTTCCACCAACCCCAGAGTCGCCATCTCTCGAAGAGGAAGGCTCAAGCAAGTGCTCGACTGCGCCCTCAATAGCCCTGTCATCCTTGGCTGCCTTCTCTTCTCTTCCCTCCCATCTTCAGGCTATGAACATAGAGATAACATCTTCGCTGGCCACAGATTTGGTAGTGGCGCTCAAGGCTGACTTACTTGACCGAGTGAACACCAATGCAGATTCCTCCAGACCTCCTACTGAGATGAATCTGACCTTGAAAGACCGTTTGAGACCATTGGTTCACGGGCTTCTGCAGACAAATGGCATTAGGGAGGCCACTGCCTCTTGGAGAGAAGTAGTTACTGTCGAGATCAAAGGGCTCATTCAACAAGTGCGTACGACGTCTTTCCTCGCGGACAGTTTCAGGATGTTAAATTTAATGAACAGCATCTGCCATCCTTTGACTCAGACGAAGATGAGAAAAACTCCAGAGGTGGAACGAGGCATGTAGCACATACGTCTGATGTCTGACTGGCGCGTCTGACACGATCATAGTGCCCTCCCTGGCCTCTTACGTTCAATGGCACAGCCAGAGTTCTCGTCAATCGTCTCCCGGGTATATATGAGTCTTATTAAGGGTATCGAGGGGCTTCAAATTCAGAATGGTATATTGATAGACGTACTGGAGAGCCAAAAGTAAGTTGCATCGTTTGTCATGAATCGTCTAGTTTATCTGATGGTGGAATGCAAGGTCAATGCCAGCATCGCCTGACGTTCCACCAATACAAGAGGAACTATCGGATATCCTTTCTTCGAGTGCAGATCTTTCCAACAAGCTAGTGGCCAAAGCTATCGGTTACCGGTCGGAGCAGCACGCGCAACTAGATCTACCTAGCTTCCTCTTGTTTTTCAACCAATCGTGGGACTTTGTTATCAAGTGTGAAGTGATCTGTCGACGCATGATCATGGGGCTGAGGGGTGTAATACTGGGTCAGGTAGGTTGATCCCCCTCACTTCACTGTTAATTTGAAGTCATTTTCTTCTGCTCTTCAAGGCCAAGTTGTTCCTGCAATCTTTTCATCAATCACGAATTAATCAATCCGCGAAGCTTGTGGAGGACGAACAATGGAATCAAATGGAGGTCCCTTCCGCTGTTCAGCGCGCCGCTGACGTCTTAGTCGATTCGGCCGTTCGTGATTCCCCTGACCTTGTCATAGGGCGCAAGCTACAACCACAATCTCCACCTTCCCCCCGAGCGAATGGAGCCGCTTCACCCACTCCTGGCAAGGCAAATGGCTCCGTGGCCCCATCCAAATATATCCGCATTGAAGATAGGCCTTACTTCTGTGTTTCGGCTACAGGTGCCGTTCTAGAACTCCTACTGGAATACCTGAAGCTTGTCGTCAATCTTCCGATGCTGAACACAGATACGATGAGCCGAGTCATTGAATTTCTCAAGGCG
>JBBPJZ010000255.1:0-26325 GCA_038089015.1 Chalciporus aff. trinitensis
TTGACCGTGTTCAAGATCCTGAAGGCTACGGACGAAAACGGAGTGGAAATTCCTGTAGAGCCGAAGCTTTCCAGTGGACTTGTTGTGTAAGTGATGGGTCGGAGGACCATTCCTGATCTGGGCGTTGGCGTTGACTGTTTTCTCAGACATCCTCTCCCATTCAAATTCCGAATTCTTCCAAGGATGGCGGGTATGGATTCTGCAAAATTGGAGGAGATGATTGTAGCGAGCAATGTATAGACTTTCACCATTACCATCGACAAACACTGGTCTTGTCTCCCCAGGCTATATCCAACACTGATTTTACGTATAGGTTGTACTGTAGAGTTATGTACGTAATTTGTCCTTGATGTAATATTGCCGCGGTCAAACTAGTATCAAGTAAGTTAGCAAGAGCCTGGTTTGGCCCTCGCTGTTACTGTGTTACATTCCAACGGACTGAAAGGAATCAACCCAAGTTCCAAGTTTCTACCGCACTGACCACTCGTGCTATTGATCCTCACGATAACATCGGGATCATTGTCCACCATTTCTGGGTTCTTCGATCACTCCCAACTGCCAGACACTTCCCTCAGGATCTCATTCCAAACCCGACCTTCCAAACGCATCACGCAATCCTTTATGATGGCTATCCGTAAAGCCTTCACGTCTAATTCGATAAGAAGCTTATGCATCCACCAAACTCAGCCCCCCAGATTTGCTGATCCAGAACCTGACCTGCTTGTTCTGGAAGACCTACGGGCGTGCATGGCCTTTAGCCACCTACGCTACTTCAACATTAACCTCGAATGGACTGTCGGCCTAGCAGGCCTGACTTGGCAGAGTTGACGTCTGGATGGCCCGACTTAGAAGAGCTGCTTATAAACGAGGAATGGGGTTGGAGGACTACTGATGGGATCACGCTAGAAGGCCTCCTCCAGCTCCTCCAGAATTGTCTATCATTGCGTCAGTTCTGCCTCGCTCTCGACACCCGCAACGACGTCTCAATCCCACAAGCATCGAATCTCCCAATCTCTCGCCAAAGATCTTTCGACATGAATATCGCCGACTCGGCCATTCGACCTGAGGCTGTCCCGGCCTTGACCAATTTCTTTGCGGAGGTCGCACAACATTACGACATTCTTCCCGCATCATTCTGGAGAAGTGATACTATGCAGGCGCGCGAGGCTAGGGAGATTCCAACGAATCTATGGGGCGAAGTGTTTTATACTGCAAAGGAAATAGCATGGGATACCCAGGAAATTCCACTCTCGCCAACACTCTCCCAATCTTAAGCAGAACTTCCCTGGGTAAAGCTTCGTCAATATTGGTATCGGAACAACTTTGCGAGGTTACACGAAGCAGGATGGAGACGTTGACGTAGCTAATGATGATCCACACTGTATATGCACGAATGGCAGAGATTATTCATATGGATCCACTCTTGCCAGTGCAGCAATACCAATTGTTGCATCTCATTGGCCTAGCTATCCGACTCGTCGATCCCAGGATCCTGTTCAAATTCCACGGGTATCAACTTCTCCATACACTAGCACCAGAAAAATTTCCGTCATCACACCCACGACCAGGTGGGAACGATTTTGGTCCAGCGATGACACGAGAGCGCAAGAGGATTCAGAGGTCTTGATGGCGCAGTGGAGCCACATATTTTCCCGAAAGGAGATGACCCCGGGAGTCATAAGATTTATGTGTTGTCCATAATCTGGTTCAGCGCTGTGCGAAGCAGGAGGGTAAAAGGTGATCTGATGGCCGTCTCCTTTCTCCTTTGATGGTTGTTAATTCCACTCTGGACGTAAGCCATCCATTTTCCATTCGTCGACTGACAACGTCGGAACTTCCTTCCAGATGGCAGAAACTTACAATTCAATAGGTCAACTGAGAGCTCGCCTCTCAAATTCCAGCCCCTTCAGGCATGGCTTTCCATATTTGTGCATCGACTCAATGTCACCCTGTATCCGTCCAACTAACGAGTAAGTGTGTCACTTTACATCTTTACGAAGTGCAACATCTTACATGAGGTGTGACCTCAGATCCTCAATATTCGAATTCATAACAAATACCAAATCGGATCTATGTTACGTCTCAGTCCAGTGCTTCCGAATTCGATGGCGAAACCTTCGCCGCAATGTGGCACCATATCAGCGTTGAGCGCGGCAGCGAGAGGACGATACAGTATTCGTCTGTTAGAAATGTAGCAGATCAGTTGTATGTCTCGGAAACTCGGGTCGATGCCGGATATGCGTGCCTTTGTTGGATAACACAAGGTATAGTTGTATTGCTCAGCCAGCGCCACTTCCTCATAAGTTCACCCTCTTTACCCCCTCGGCATCTTCTTTTACGAACTGCTTGGCAGACAAACAGGCAGGAACGAACGGGCACTACATGATGATGGGTAAAGGCATGCACTGAGGTAGGTTAGGAGCCCACAGTCGCCTTCAGAAGGTGTCAACCTCTCCTCCAAACGTGCAAGTAACTTATACGGTATTAACCTGGAGTGATACTTTTGACACTTGTCAGCATTTCTGTCTCAAGTTCCAAAACAGGATTGGATGGAATGAAGGATAGTTCGAGCGACTCTGGATTCCGCTGTAGTGTTGCTGGTTATTGGAGAGGAGGAAACTATATAAATATGTGGATCTTGCTAACAGCTCTTGCATCGCTATGCTCGCTTGGACAATCCCCTGCATTGCCGCACTCGGCTTGACTGCTATCCTTCATGTCGTGAGACATTACCTCGACAAGGCATACAATGCGCAATCTAGCCCGCTACCCCCTGGTCCCCCTGGGATGCCGTTCATTGGAAATATTATTGGAATCAATGAGTGCCCCATGGTTGACATATTCTAAATGGGCGAAAAAATATGGTGCGTCACGTACAGCCATTTATCGCTCTTCTCAGATGGATTCTTGCCTAGGCGACCTGGTGTACACTCGTCTCTTGGGGAAAGATCTCATAATTATCAATTCAGAGAAAGTGGCGAGGGAGTTGCTCGAGAATCGTTCACGTAAACACTCAGACCGTCCTTATATGGCTACCACAGACCTGTGAGTTCACCCACAATTGAGCCCCTGCATTAGTTGTGCTGATCAGTCAATACTAGATTCGGATTGGATTTCAGTTCTGCATTGATGCGTTACGGTGATAGATGGCGGCAGCACAGGCGCTTCTTCCATCAGACGTTTCGGAACGACGCCGTAACCAGATTCTTGCCGTTGCAGCATCGCAAGGCTTGCCAGCTTCTGCGACAGATCCTAGAGAACCCGAATGGGCTCGTTGAACATGTGTTCGAGTATGTGGCAGTTTCAGACCACTGAAAATGACTCGAATTTGCATCAGATACACCACGACGATTATCTTGAACAGCGTGTATGACTACGACGTAACCTCTAGAAAGGATGGGCTCGTCGATGTGGTTTCAAAGGTCATTGATACCGTTGTACCCGCTCTGAGTGGGGAGACCGCAATCATCGTTGGTTTGTTCCCGGCGCGTGAGTAGGTTCGACACTCCTTTACCGGACAACTTATCGAGCATACCTAGTTCTGAATCTCCCGTCATGGTTACCTGGTATGTCACTCAAGAAGAGAATGGAGGTTGCGAGGGGATATACGAAGCAGTACGTCGAGAAGCCGTTTGCACATAGTCTCCACAGAATGGTAAGATTGTATGGATCTTCTCATTTGCAAACTCACAGTTATCTGAAAGACTGAGGGTAGTGCCTCACCCTCAATGATATACGACGCCTTGCAGGACATTGAAGCAAAAGGTGAAACGAGGGACGAAACATGGATGAAAGCACTTAAAGATGCGGCTGCCACCGGATTCCTTGGTGAGTCAGCATCATGCCTAGTCTATTCTGTGCTCATGCACTCGCCCTGGTCTACTTGACACATCAGCTGCAACGGAGACGGTATGTAATAGCTTCCCTATTCTAATATTCCGAATTTATTCGTTCGCTATTCACAGACAAACATGGCTCTCATGACATTCTTCCTTATGGTGCTGGTAAACCCTGAATCTCAGGAGAGGGCTCAGGCACAGATTGATGCCGTGGTTGGCAGCAGCAGATTGCCAACTATGGATGATCGGCCGTCGATGCCATACGTCGATGCCCTCCTTCGGGAAACACTGCGGTACAGCCCCGTAGTACCCCTCTGTGAGTGATCCCACCGCTTTGGCTGCTCTTTCGGTTGATCTCTCTCGATAATGAGCACTTCCTCATGCCACTGTGGAAGATGACATATATGCGGGATTTCATATTCCAAAGGGTGCGTTACTGAAAACTTGCTTGAATCATCCAACATACCTTGATGTACCCTCCTAGGCACCATCCTGATCGCAAATCTTTGGTCAGCACTGTCTCTTTCTCTTCGTAACTGAATCTTAATATACTGCCGGGTATTCCACAAGGTCGATGGCTCATGACGAAGCTAAATACCCAAACCCACACAAGTTCGTCCCTGAGCGATTCCTCAACGACGATGGTTCGCTCAAGCCTTACACCACTGAGCACCTCACATATGGATTTGGTCGCCGTATCTGCGTCGGCAGATACTTTGCAGACACTTCGCTGTGGTCTGTTAAGGCCAAATTTCTGGCTGTTTTCAAGATTTTAAAGCCCTTGGATGAGAATGGAGTAGAAATTCCCGTGGAGCCTAAATTCACTGGTGCAATCGCCCTGTAAGTGATGAATTTCGATTATGCTTTTCATTATTTGACCGTCGCGAAGACATCCAGTTCCTCTCCGCTTCCGAATCGTCCCGCGGAGATCAGGAATGAATATCAAGGCATTGGAAGAGTTGATTACCGCCAGCCCATCCTAACCAGGCTTCACTTGATCAGGTACCATGGCCCCAAACTCAGGCTGCTGGTTTTCAAATAGAGGCTTTGGATGTCACTTAATCATCGTCTGCGGGAACTCAACGAGGCTGCCTTTGCTAGTTGAAGCCATGACGAGGGGCTCAGGGGGAGTGAACGTGTGACTAAGAACATGATCATACAAATTATGGTGCGTGTACGACCACGTAAGACTTCAATATTTGCTTCTACAGGTAGACCGCGCTTGCGTGGTTCTCCACATCTGTTTCGAGAATTAGAGTGTCCGACTTCTATAAATCCAGCGGCAAGAGAAGTTGACACAACCAGGGCGACTCGAGTTTAAACTTGGCGTGCGCTTGACCGCACCACCACTAGCATCGTGGAGCCCAGCCTGTTCAATGACTGACTTTTAGCACCTTTGATGCCCCTTTTCGGTCGCTGGACGTTGTTCTCAGCTTTTCTAAATTGCAAGATCAGAACTCTTTGCGTCCCGCCCGAAGTTAAAACTTACCCACTGACCGCCCTCTCCCAGTTTGAATCACGCCCACCACTACGCCGAGTCAAGTCAGTGTTTTTATTTATTTCCATCCTCCACTCCAAGGTATTTTAGACCGAACATCTCGCCTTTGGATTCGGTCGCCGGATCTGTGTCGGCAGATACTTTGCGGATACATCCATGTGGTCCATCATGGCCAATTTCCTGGTGGTCTACAACATTTTCAGACCCCTGGATGAGAACGGGGTAGAAATCTCCGTAGAACCGAATTTTTCCACCGGTGTTGCAGTGTGAGTCATGAACGAAACAGAGCTTGAGTTCGTGCTCGTGTTGATTTCTTCTGTAGATACCCTCTACCATTTGGGTTTAGGATCGTGCCCAGGACGCCGGGTATGGATTCTAAGAAACTGGAGGAGCTGATCGATGCTAGTACTGCTTAAACTGACAACTGTGGAGATCCTTTCGTCTCCACCGCCTTAGATAGTTTGCGCGCGAAAGAGCATCCCCAATCGCATGTCGTTGATCGAGATCCTCTAACGTCATCCCCATATCATACCCTCTCCCTGACTGAACTACTGTTCGACAACAATGTACCTATTGTAAACGTAGATGGTAGCAACGTAACACAGACACTTTCCCCGAATCATCCAGCTTGGCGATCTTCCGTTTGCAAAGTTCCGCCAGAGACTACCCATCGGCCATCAAACTGTGCCAACGACGGACAGGTTAGCGTGGCAAATCTGGGTAACGGGACGTCGACATACCTCTCTGATAACACCTGACGGACTGCTTCCATGTGTAGAGCTACGCTTCGCCAGAGCTCGTCCCGCTCGAAGTGAGGGGAAAGAGTGAGTGGGTGTAGGAGGTTTAGCGCAGCTCGGGGAAATAGCCGCAATATGAAGGTGGCAACTGCAGTTGGATCCTGAATCTGCGACGTACTATCAATCCCAAAGTATAAAGGTCCCCTGCGCTCCTCGGATTTCAACCCAAGTGTCTCATGGCCTTCACTGAGATCAGGGACGTCACGGGCATCCAGTCGAATGTCGATATATGTGATGCGAGGGCAGTGCTGGTAAAATGAAAAGAGGCAGTTGAGCGTGGCACAGGTGGTGTCAGGTGGTAGCAGATCGGTGATCGTGCGCAGGCTCTCTAGCATGGGGAAAGAGCTGGCTATCTCGTCGAGTCTCCGATCGTCAAGCTCCGCGCATTGAATATTCAGCTGGCGGAGATGGACGAAACTCAGAAGTGCGGCAATACTCTTGAGGGTCATATCAGGACCACGTATCGTGATTGATTGCATGGATTGACACCAAGAATGCTGTGATGCCAAGGATATACAAAGCGTGTCAAGGTCTTCCGGAGGTTCCTGAGACAAGGAAATGATGTACAATTTTCGGAGCTTCGTTGAATGAATAGTCTTCAAGACTTGGATCGCAGTGGATATAGGGAAGAAACGCAGCTCAAGTTCGAGAATCGCTGGAAACATACCAGTCGAATTCAAGGAAGATGGTAGAGAGATATCCCCGGCCGTACTTGGATCGACAAAGGAGGCGAATCCCATGACAAGGCAGGAGAGATTCTGGAGTGATCCAATGGTGAGGATGTATTCAGATGCGTCCAGTGGATCATCTTCGGCTAATTTTGTTCAGCATGTCAGAGGAGTCAACCAGGAATAGCCTTACGAATATAAACCTCGAGGGACTTGATCGTTGCGCAATGCATACCAAACCGTGTCAAGAATCCAGAAATGTCGTGGAAGCTTTGACCGACCGGAAATTCAACTTGCAGGGACTCAAGCGGGGACGGACTCGACAATTTGAATAAGGACCCAATGCATAGATGTTGCTTGCGAGTACAGATACACCGCCAATCAAGATATCGAAGGTTTGGGAGTAGGTATGCAGTGGGGCATGAATGGACGAGCACCTGCAGCACGTTTGGGTGCATCGGATACTGGAGTTCAACGAAATGAGGGACTCTCGAGTCCGAGGCGATTTCTTTGATGTAGTTGGCGTAGATCAGAGGCCTTTCCCAATCCTGGACGGAGGGTGATCGGGCAAATGTCTGGTTATATTCAAGCGTTCCGATTAGTCGCCTGGTGTAAGCTAGACTCAGAAGACACATACCAACATCGCCGTTTGAGTTTCCGTCACAATGTCGGGACCAGGCCCCGAAAGATCGAGTAACCGTGGAGGAAAAGACATGACCAGGGGGAGTAACGACGCCTGAGTACGCCATAACAAAGCAAGAGCTGGGCCACTAAATAGCCAACAAGTCCTGGCAAGACTCGCAAGGTCCTGAAGACTGTTCCTCGAAGCAGAGTCATGATACACTTCTTCGAAAATTTGAAGGAGGATCTCTGTCACTTTAAAGCAGCGATGCATGTAGTCAAGTGGAGAAAACAAGAAAAGAAAAAGGTATGGAATATCCAATCAAGTTGTCCAGCTCGAGGCCTTGGGACTTCTCGTCACGGACCACGATGGCGCAAGGACGTTGTCAGGGTTGTCATATTACTAGTATGTACGGCATCTGTGGCTGTTACAGTTTTACAGATGCTCAGAGAGTCCAGGTGGGTTGTCGTAACGGAAACTTGCTAACGGGCCAAGTCCCAGTGGTAGATTTTTGTGAGTCAAAGCTCTGGATTTCGACTGTAGTTTCTTGCAAGTACAGATTGCTGGCCAAGACCTTGACTGTATGAGCATGGATTAATGTAAGCGGTTTAGAGTCCTCACGATGAATCGAGCGTGTCGGCTAGCAAGAACGACCCCCGGTCTCGGGGCGGGAGGTTTTAATGAATGGCATTAGTGAACCAGCAACCGAGGAAACATTGTGTTGCCGAGCGACTAAGTTTTCCTTGGCCAAAACTAGGCGAACCTAACGTGATGCCGTCCCGGACCATCTTTTGCTTACCATTGGTAGCTTGATCCCCGACCAGCACGGACTGGTCGGTTACCATTGTCCAAACTACTGATCTGAGATACAGCAAGTCGCCGTGGGTTCATATGAGTTGTGTGAGACAACGATATGCAAGAAAACTAAAAAGCGAGAAAAGTTACTGGCTTGCCTCAAGGGCAAGGCCGCAGAAAACCAGTATGGGGAAAAGCAAAGGTGGGAAGCATAAAAAGATTCGAAAGAACGTGTAAGGACGAGTGTAGTTGCAGGAGAGACGAGAGAGAGGACACTCTCTAGTAGTAGTACTGTTGTGATTGACAACGTCGAACTTGTCTCTGTGAACTTGGCAAAATATTTGCATGGAACAAAGTGCAAGCGGGGTGGCGGTGTATAATTATCCTCTCCCACCGGCAGAACTAATTCTAATTAGACCCGAACATCATCTGACCCTTTGACATGGGGAATAGCGCGGAAACAGCTGCTGATACACTCCTCTTCACGGGAAAACTGTGTTCTGGTGTTACTTGATCATACACTGGCCATCCGACTAAGAGTCTTAACATCAATGTTCCGCACGATTCTCCACTTGATCCCCTTGGTTGCACTGGTTGCTGCTCAGGCTACCGGAAGTTCACAGTGCACCTCAGGCGAAATCGTCTGCTGTGGTAAAGTACAATCCGTGAGTCATCTCCCCTCCTTCACCCCGAATGTCCTGATACAAAGTTTGGGTGCCTTTCCCTGTTGCTGTAGGCTTACGCCATGCCAAACCTCGAATCCACTACAGGCATGTCCGCGGACAGCGCAGCAAGCCTCGGCCTAGTTGGTTCGGCCTGTACTACGTTGACTGTTATCGGCCTTGGAAAGAGTTGTGTCACCAGCCAGCAGCCGATGTGCTGCACGGACAATAACTATGTGCGTCAATATTCTCCCTCTCGCATTGCTAGGTTAGACTAATGGGATATGCAGAACGGAACTGTCAGCCTCGGGTGCTCCCACATCAACCCTCTGCTGGTGTAGACAACGAGCTTTTTTGTTGCTGTGATACTACACGACATAGCCAGTTCTTTGATGGACTCGAAATTGCACTCTCTCATACAGCTGTCCTTATTACTAAATATCTTTGTGCAAGTCATGGCACGGGAACCGGGAAAGCTTTCATGAAAGCACTCCCATAGCGATCTAGTGAGTGGGTTTTGTTTTGTTGTCTACACCCGGAGTGGATTCCTTCTTGTTATCTAGATCGTGTGTTTCTTAACACAGTAAGTGCATCCAATCAATACACTATCATCTCTATTCATTCATAAGCTATCTTTTGGACAAATATTTAGGATGGTCCTAATAGTAATGTACCCATGCATCCAATTGCATAGCCCCTCACGTGGCACCCGCAGAGCCTTTTGGTCAGGCACTGCGTTATCTCCGTTAACCAGCATCCAAATTCCAACTTTGACCACCACCATCAACTCGGCGCCATGACACTTTCGAATTGATCCGTCCCAAGTCGTCGTCAGCCGAAACTTGACACTGCGTACTGCGTAGTCGGGATCCGATTTCGCAACCCCTGATGCACTGACGAATTCCTTGTTCGGCTGCCCTACCTGTTCCGTTTCATCGTCACATTCCGCGTTGTCATGCAATCACAAGGTCATCCTCATATGCCTTGCACAGCGCGGACAGTAACCAATCCGATGTGTTCCTCCATTTCGCCACCGCTGAGCAATCAAACGTACCAGTACGCTGCCGTCTCGTTCTCGCGTTCTCTGTATTAAGCCGGTTCCGTTCTAAATCAATGAGTCTTGGTGCACCGGAATGCTATTCACTCCTCTGCTTGTCTAGTTTAAAATCTGACTGAGCTCACTCTAGCACTTATAAGCCCACCTTCCCCACCCGACAGTGTATCTCACTTCTTCTGCGCTGATTTCTTTCTCCGATCCCAAAGGATACACTGTCGCTCCTTTCAACAGTCATTACAGCATGTCGTCCTCGTCCTCCTCCCGTTCAACACCCAAGACCGTCGTTCTCCCCGATCTCGTCTCCCACTGCACGTTTAAACTGCGCAAAAACAGGAACCACAGGCTGGTCTCTATGGAGTCAAAACGATGGCTCTTCAACGGCGATCCTCTCCTCAACGACCAAGCTCGTCGTGCCTTCCACGGTCTCAAAGCTGGCCAGCTCACCGCCATGTGCTACCCCATCGCCGGATACCCGCAGCTACGCGTCTGCAGCGACTTCATGAATTGGCTCTTCCATCTCGACAATCTCTCGGATGACATGGATAACCGTGGTGTCAAAGACATCAGCGATGTCGTCATGAACTCGCTCTATCACCCACATACGTATCGTACTCCAGCCCGTCTTAATAGAATGACGAAAGAGTGCGTGTTCTTTCCTATTCGCTATGACTTTAGTATCTGGGCTGACTTATGACGACAGCTTTTACAAGCGGATGATACGGACCGCCAGTCCCGGCACGTGTCAGAGGTTCAAAGAGACCCTCGAATTCTTCTTCCAAGCGGTCGAGCAGCAGGCTGTCGATCGCGCCCATGGTTACATTCCTGACCTGGAGTCGTACATCACCCTCCGCCGTGACACGAGCGGATGCAAACCCTGCTGGGCCCTCATCGAATACGCCAACAACCTCGACATCCCTGATTACGTCATGGAACATCCCGTCCTCCAAAGCTTGGGAGAAGCGACCAACGATCTCGTCACGTGGTCCAACGTGAGCTCTCTATCTTATCTCGTTTCACTATAGAGCTGTTCGGTACTGACGCACGCGTAACGATTCGGATCATGCAGGACATCTTTTCATACAACATCGAACAATCCAAGGGTCACACCCACAACATGATCGACGTCGTCATGAACGAACAAGGACTCGACCTCCAAACCGCCGTCGACTTCGTGGGCGACATGTGTCGACAATCGATCGATCGGTTCATTCATGACCGCGCAGATCTGCCGTCTTGGGGTGCCAAGATTGACGGCGACGTCGCGGTGTATGTGGATGGTCTCGCGGACTGGATTGTGGGGAGCTTGCATTGGTCTTTCGACTCGGAGCGTTATTTCGGTAAATCTGGTTACGAGGTGAAGAAGACGAGAATAGTCACGTTGCTTCCCCGGAGGGTTTAGTCCAAGACGGAGACTCCGACTCGGAGTGCACGTCCCACTTCCTGGCTCTCGGTTGGTTGGTGCCGGTGAGTCCCCTTGGGTCCAAGTTCGCCGCCGTGGGAGTGTGGGATTTCTTCTATCGAGTCATGGGCTCTTGGCTGAACAACCCGTTAGGGACGACTACATTACATTATATTATATTGACACGGCCCCTGATTCAAATCCTCTAGCTACTCACACTCATTTAACACTCTCCAGACATCACGAGCGCTGTAGCTATCATTATTCGGACGCTGTACGCCGAACTATATTTATTCACTATATATCAATATGTATAACTTTATTCATCAAACGCGTTTGAACATGGGGAAAAACGCAAAACACGAAAAGATCTAGTGCAAGAAAGCAAGAAAGCAGCCCTGGTAGTGTACAATGTATGAGTGTATGTGTATGCTTATCTGTGTTCGATGTCTATGAAATGCCGATATAAACAGTAATGCAACGAAAGCGGAAGAGAAAAGGGTATGATCAATGCAAAAGTTTCCGAGAGCCGACCGAGAGGAACAAAGAGAAAAAAAGTTCTTTTGAGGGGTGTAATATCCGAATAGACCGCGTCAGGAACGGGTATCTGCGGCCTTGAGGTTGTCGTCGTCGGTCTTGCAAGACGTCTCCATTTGGAAAGGATGACCGTCCTTGTCATCGAATCGCACACCCCTTGATTGCCAACGATTCCACCATTTGTCGATAAAGATGGCGTGATTCATCACCCCAGCTAAGGTCCCAGTGTTTCGAATCAGGACCTGAGTTAACTTCGGCAGGGTCGACTCTTCGATCTGGCACATGAGATCCTCAAGGGGTTTCATGATATACGCCGCAAAGATCGGCGTTGGGACTCCGACGACGTCTTCGTTGACAGGGAAGATGCCAATTCGCTTGAGGGAGGGGTGGTAGAGATTTTCCAAATGTTGATGAGGGAAAATGGTGATGTACGTCTCGAGGTTCGGACATTTGGCAATGATTTCATGTAATAGAGGCGTGTAAGCGACGGTCCGAACGATACGAATTTTGTGGCCATGTGTCTGTAGAAAATCGGAGCTGAATGGGGAAAAACCTTCGAGGCGGTGTAGACGAGGTAACTGGTCGGGGGAGTTGGAAAGCATGAGAAGGAGGGCGTTCAAGGGGACGTTTCCCAGAGATGCGTGAGAGAATGAAGGACTGTCCCCTAAAATCAGGGTTCTGAGGTTGGGCAGAATGAGGTGCTCTTGGCGGGGTTTTTCAGGGAATGAGCCGTGGATGTTCGCCAGGGCAAGGCTGCGGAGGCCACGTAAGTCCCGCAGAAGGCCCATCAAGTCGCTCCAACCTGGGCTCTCGTTGCAGGTCCACTCTACACGCCGAAGGGAAGAGGCGCTCGTCTCAACTAAAGCCTGTATGACCTCAGTAGGGGTTTGTGCGGGTGGAAGGATCGTCTGCGTGTTGGGAGTGAGCGTCATGTAGAAGTTGCTGTTGACGAAAATCTCCAGGTTGGGGGTACATCGTAAGAGCCGGACAAGATCTTTGGAGACAGAAGGGTGCGGGTTATGGAGTTGAAAGTCTACGCGATGAGTCAGCGACCCGAGAGCTCGAACGCCGTCGTTGCGCTTGCTCCTCTCGAGGCGGTCCGCAAAGATGGCAAGCTGTTTGGAAGAAGTGATATGAATATGTTCGTGGACGAGCTCCAACACTGTAGAGTGCCAATCCTTGCAGACGAGTAAGAGGGCGAGACGGACAGATGGGGCCATGTTCCAGTACACATCGAGTTCACGAGTTTCCTCGAATGGATCATGCCTGTCACAGAGCAATAGCCCTGGGACTCGCACGATTAGAGTGAAAATATGGCGCCAGACTTCAACGGGGAGAGGAGGAAGTGAGACCATGGCTCTTGTACTGTTACTGCTTCAAGTGCGTCAGTTGAGGCTCAGGAGCTCCCTGAAGAACCCCACCTACCCGATGGAATGCAAATAGCCTGACAAGTGCGCGCTAAGGAGGGTATGACAGTGAGCGATCGTCAAGGCTCTGATAGAGAACTGAAAACGAGAGGAATGGACAACACGATAGCAAAGTTTGAAGACTCAGGTATACTAATGCGGGGGTGTCAAGGCGTGACGGATCCGGACCCACATTCAAGCGCGACCATTTATAGTAAATGTTGTTTGGATTAGAAGGTTTTGCCAAACAACCCGATCCCTTGGACGGAGTCACGGCTGTCGCTTGTCTACTCAAGGCTCGGTACAGGTAGCGGATACTCCCCTGGAAACCCGAAATTCTAGGGATTATCCATGGCCAAGAGAAAGGCCCACTCGCATTCTGTACCCGCCGGCAAAAAAATCAAAGTGCAGTATGGATCGCTCGAAAACTTACCTTGGAAATCAGTCGCAAGACCAGTCGAAACCGGTCTCGACGGCGACGACGGAATACTCGAGCTCGAAGAGGTTGACGACGTCGAAATCGTCTATGAGGACAAAGATGGGGGAAAAGTTGTGAAATTCAATGTTAGTTCACTTCCGTGTCGATTGAGGTTTAGTCTAATATATCCGAACCTATGGTAGGTCCTACAGGTCCCAGAAGCCACGAAGGTGGACGAACAACCAACTGCGGACGAGGAGCCTGTCGGCATCGTGGCAGAAGGCTCCCATGTCGAATCCTTCTCGTTCGATGGTACGATTATTCATTGCTTTTCCTTGCGTGAGCACATATGACTCAAGAACATCAGCCGCACTTCTACCTAAATGGAATTCCTTCAACCTGCATCCACATCTGCTCAAAGTGCTACACAAACAATCATTCGATTCCCCTACTCCAATCCAGGAAAAGGCATTGCCATTTGCACTCTCAGGAAGAGATGTCATCGGAGTGGCAGAGACCGTACGCTCTATACCCTTATTGATCCACAGATTCTGACAGACAATCGTAGGGTTCGGGGAAGACATTGGCGTATGGTCTACCTATTCTTCACCACATCCTAAACCAGCCCCGGCGTCCAACTCAAAAGCGTAAGCTTCAAGCCTTGATCCTCGCCCCTACCCGTGAGCTCGCTCTGCAAGTCTCCGACCATCTCGACGCATTCTCCCGAATTGTTGATGCTGACCTCAAGAAAGAGCTCGAAGAGGTTGATTTGTCCAAGACGGAGAACAAAAACGAAGCCGAAAGTTCTCATGCTGGTGCTCAGAGTGCGCGATCTCTACCGCTCATCAGCATTGCCGTCCTCGTCGGTGGGATGTCGGCACAAAAACAACGACGCATTCTCGACCGTGGAGTGGACATTCTCATTGCTACACCTGGAAGGCTATGGGATACCTTAGAAGAGGTTTGTGTGGGCTTAAGCTGTTCGTTGGACTTGCTGAGAACACTATCTTTCAATCAGGATGAAATGTTAGCACAGCAAGTGCGCAATCTTAAAGTGCTGGTCTTGGACGAAGCCGATCGCATGATTGAAACAGGACACTTTGCGGAGATGGATAATATTCTCCGTCTTACCGTCCGTCAATCAAAGTGAGGAAAGTAATTCGACTTTGGTGAATCCACCTGATCATGTCTCTCAGGGAAGACGAAATAGAACCCGAATCAAATCCTCCAGAAGATGGTAGCTCAGGGACACCCCGTAGAGATGATTTGCAAACATTTGTCTTCTCCGCAACGCTTAGCAAGGATCTTCAGCGGAATCTTAAACGACGCTCGAAACTAAAAATGGGTAAAAAGAGTCCCCCCAAACCCGCAAGCACCCTCGGTGAGTCACTCACCCCAGCTTTTCTTGCAACCCAGGTGTAACCACTCAGCATAAACACCACAGATGACCTGCTTCTCCGCCTCGACTTTCGCGATCCGGAACCAGAAGTCATCGACATCAGCCCCGAAGGTGGTGTGGTCTCCACACTTCAAGAGAGTAAAATCGAGTGCCTTGTAGTGGAGAAAGTACGTCACCAACACGTGTTGCCCTTGATATGAATCCATTTACGCCAGCTCCACCAAGGACGCGTATCTGTATTACTTCTTGCTCCGATATCCGGGTCGTTCCCTCGTGTTCCTTTCGGCGATCGATGGAATTAGGCGACTTGCTCCCCTCCTGGAGTTGCTGAATCTCAAAGCATTTCCTCTGCATTCCCAGCTGGAGCAGCGCCAACGCCTCAAGAACCTCGATAGGTTTATCGTTCTATCTCACCTATTTTTAGCCCGTACCGACTCAATTGAACAGGTTCAAGTCAACTCCTAACGCTATCCTCCTCGCAACGGATATTGCAGCACGCGGGCTCGACATTCCTTCCGTAGACCACGTTATTCACTATCAAGTCCCCCGCTCTGCTGATGTTTTTGTTCACCGAAATGGACGGACAGCGCGTGCGATGCGCAAAGGTTTCAGTTTACTCATGTGCTCACCTGATGAACGGAGAGTCGTGAGAGCGCTCTTATCAAGCCTTGGCCGTGGTAGGTGGTCCCCTTATCAAACTGATACCACATCCCGTAACGTTGACTTTTCCCTGACAGACGAGACAGATATACCTGAGATCTCAGTCGAACTGACACTCCTTGATGATTTGAAAGCACGAATTCACCTGGCCAAGCAAATCGATTCGCGACAGCATAAAGTCAGGAAACAGAACCACGATCGTAACTGGCTCAAAGAGGCAGCTGAAGCGATGGACATCGAGCTCGATTCCGATGTGATGAGGTATGTGTGTCACTCCCTTTTCGTGGTCCTCCATCAAGTGATCTCGGCCAACGCCGGTCTCAGCGCCTCTGAAGACGAAGGCAGACCGTCCACGCAACAAAAAAAGCGGCTGGACGTTCAGACTGGGAATCTAAAAGCTGAACTTAAAGAGATGCTCTCACGGCCGCTGCTCGCCCGAGGTGTCTCGACCAGATATATTACATCGGGAAGTAGACCCATTGCTGACGCTATCATTTCGGGAGATGGTCAGTCTAATTCAGTCCTTCTGGTTTTTACTCACGAGGACCGCGGGGCTTACACTCAAACTCAACCTTGTTGTAGTGCATGAGAACATGTTGGGCTTGAAGAGAACGGAGGCCGGGAGTGATCTCGTATCAAAAAAGAAACGTACGGTAAAAACAAAGAAAGAGGAAGATGAGGAGGAATGGGGAGGAGTAGGATCATGAAGGGTATACGAACGTGTGCGGCGAGGACGGGATGTGTCTCAAAGGCAAACCTAATACCACGCACCACATGTTCCGATGCAATACGCAACATGACATTACGCGGCAACCGTTGGTGTTGCCACCTCGTTCCTGTCGTGTGCTGTGATTCATATCGTTTTCATTGCCACTCGCTCCATGAAAGGGGAGTGGATCTGAAGCGTTGATAGGGCACTTACGGCGCCTTTGACGGGAGGAGTCTCCCCACACCATGAGGCACTTGGTCGGAGTCATACTTAGCCAGACTTAGTCTGGGCGCTCTTTGTCGCCATCATACACGTTGCTCAATTTAGTGATTCTCGACAAAGAAAACATTCAAATCTGGACATCAAAATGTTGATGGTCCAATGACGGATCGTGCTCGGTACCTGTGACACTGATAATTTTGATTCCGGCTAACCAAACGGCTAACCAAACTCTGAGGAGCCTCTATCCTTCCAAACTCCGCTGTCAACGCTAACCAACTCATATATAGGTGACCGCCCTCACCAAGTCATCCACCAAACCAACCCTTTTTGCGACACACTCCTTGCAAAATAATAATGACCTCCTCACCACCATCGTCGCCCTCGCCCATTAGGAGGACCCTCACTGTTGCGACAGTCGCTAATGCGATCGTTAAACTACGACGAGCAAGACATGACTCGCTCGATTTTGCATCGGGCCTACCAATCACACATCCGTCATTATCTGGGGAGGAAGCGACGTGTAAACGGAGGGTACCCCTTGTACAAGGCGATTATTTTCTGTGCAAAGGAGCGGTGGACGTTCCAAAGCTCCTTAGAGGATCGCGAGCGAGTTTGTTCGAGA
This sequence comes from Chalciporus aff. trinitensis, assembly GCA_038089015.1. Classification (NCBI taxonomy): domain Eukaryota; kingdom Fungi; phylum Basidiomycota; class Agaricomycetes; order Boletales; family Boletaceae; genus Chalciporus; species Chalciporus aff. trinitensis. Next base: position 17,311 of record JBBPJZ010000255.1, read on the forward strand.
AGGCGGAGTTCCTCGGTGCGAACGTCCTCGTCGAGGAAAGGTATGTTTCAATCCTCGTTGATTGATCCTTTCTTTGGAGTACGGGTAGCATCGCTCCCGCTGCATAATTCTTGGGTGCGATGTTCGGATTGCTTCCCGTATCCTGGCGACGTTATTGCGGACGAATGGCTGACGGTGAACTCCCACAGTTGGGTCTGCCATATACGTGTACCAAAAAACAGGAGGGATGGCAAGTTCCGAGTACAGGTGATCTCTCTGCCCATTCCGGCCATCTCCACTTTGTATACTGACGCCGGTGGTTTAGATCCGGTACTACGCCTCCGCTTCGCGGTCATCCCTACCAGATCCACATAAACCAGTCGCGTTGGACAAGGTGCTCAGCGTACCTGGACTGATGACGATCATCGAACGTGAACAGTTCGCTCCTTGATTTTCGTTTTATCTATTTCGTTTTTCTTGTCGGACTAACATGACGTTTTGGATGCATTCCACCACCCCCTGCCGTTCCTTTTCGGACTTGGTTTTCTGTTTTATCCTACATATGGTCCATAATTTGTGTACCCTTTATGCAACACATATTATTCACTTGTACTTGTCCCCTCCACTCCAGCAGATGTTGGTAGAACTCAGCTGTACCATTAATGCATACCCACCTCTGGTTTAATCAAGGCAAAAAACACCCTCGAATGTGCAGTGCGGTCGATTAAACGTTTTAGCAAATATCGTTATCAAGCGACAAGCGTTTAACACGACTCCTCTTTCAGATATTCTTCCACTTGAAACCAGGGAATGACTCCCCCGCTGAGCAACTGGGAGCCCAAAAAATCAAAGGGTGTGCCGACTTGCCGTGAAAGTGAAGCTTGGAGGATAATCCGGCATTGCGCATGCACGAGGGGCGTTATAAATCAATCCCTCCGCTAACATCGTCTTGGGCCGAGTGAGGGGTTCCCCGAATGATGCGAGTAAATGGGCACACGGTGGTCCCTTCGGCCAATGTTCCCTCGACGCTCCGAAACGCGATCGCTAAGCCACTCCACCTTGCCTTCTCCCAACAGGAGCAGCCCGCAACATCGCATGATCAAAGCCTGACCTAGCGATGCACGCGAAAGACGGATAGCAACTTGAGCTATACTCGCCAAGAACAATTACTCTGTGACGTTCGAGCAAGTGCTAAAGCAAAGACCAATCTCAACCGTCATTGGTGGGAGAGCTGTCGCGAATGTTCTCATTACGACCTTGGAACTCTCTTGCCGAGTCGCCGCATGAAAAGAAGGGAGAAATGACTGGTCCGAATGCAGTGACTGGGGACGCGATAGACTCCCAGTGCTGGGGGATCTCGCGATGGACTTCTGCGTCAACAGCTTGTTTCTGAGGGGCGGAAACTCAGTTAAAATGAGATAAACGCCTGTTTATTCTTCCAAAGTTATTCTAGAAAGGCATTACCTCCGGAGCTCTTGTCATAAATAATGAAGGTTTGTGTGCACAAGGCACAGAAGACTAATTGTCAGTCAGGAGGCAATTGAGCTATAAATACCAAGGAGATCATCGGCGACATACATACCATCCTCGGACTGCCAAGCGAAACGAAACGAAACGCTCGATAATCCTCTCACCGAGGGTGGTGGGAGTAAGTAATGTGGTGAGCGCTATGTTTGTGACCCTGGGATCCACCAGCGTCACTGCCAAGTTGCCGCAGGAAGGCTCGGGGAGAAGAACGATTATGTGGTCCTCCTGTGAACACCAAGCGGTGAGTAGTAGCCATCAAGCTTGATATACCTCTGATAAGGTTATGTAAAGATAATGCATTCTAGAGGTGCTGTGAACAGAAAACCAGCGAGACATGCTGCGGATTGTGCCAAAAGGTTAGTCGAGGGAAGTCATCCTTCCCTCACGGGATTTGAATAGAAGTGATCAAGGAATTAAGAACGAATTTCCAGGTAACGAACAGCATACCTGCGCGTCACTCTGCGCAAAGCAACCGTACTTGTCGTTAGCAAGGCCTCGAGGGGCTCACGTTGCTGGTCAACAGATGGTTGAGTGCATGATTGATGCATGAAGTTTGGAGTTGAAGGACAAGTGGTGGCGGTGGTGGTGGTGTGAACTTGAAACGAGATCTCCCGGGATCCGGGTCTGACTCCGGACTCGGACTCGTTGAACGTCCGTCGTCGTTGCCCTACTTATCCCTTGCCCAACCCATCATTCCCAGCCTTCTCCTCAAAGAGACTGTGACTGCAGCCCGTGCCCAAGTTTTGGACCCGGGAGTTTAGCTTCGATTTCCGTTGACGACATCCCAGTTGCACCTCGGTGGAGTTCCCTCGTTGGTAGCAAGATTCAATTCTCCAAACGATCAACATCGCATCTCTTACTCACCATCAACGAAGTTCTACTCACACGCGAATCGACTCAGACTATCGGCGATGATCTTGAACATCTTCTCGATCGGCTGTCTGCCCAAAATCTCATTCAAGTTTGTGCTCGCCGGTGGGCGAAGCTCTGAATGGTTCAAGATTTTCGCAGCCTTTGAGACTAGGAAGCTGAATGGCGGACTTGTTGTGAAACGGGATGGTCTTTCAAACTAACAACGATCTTTCGCTACTACAAGTACAACGCTGAATGCGATGGAAACGTACAAATTTGAAAGACAACAACAGAAGATGTGGGTTCTCTATTTTACCGCATCCTACCCTCTCTTGAGAATGAGTTTTAGGAGGCTACAGATACCCACCGTTTGATAGACGTAAGTATTGTTTTCCATCTCTTGATTGACTCGTCTGCAGAGTCTTGACGAGATTGTTACTATGGAACTTTGGACCCATTAGAAACAAGTCCGCCTAGCCACAGGGCCAAGTACATCTTGCGATGGATTGATGATCTTGATCCTTGATCGCACGAAAGAACGTAGGCCCGCGGACACTCACTCCCTACGCTATTGCACCTGGCTGCCTCATTCAGATGCATACAAGGAATGGTGGATTAACGAACACTGACCTTCGTAGATGAAGGTGCGAAATTCGAAATCATACGCCATACATCGCTCACAATATCATTTGGTTTGTCTGACCTCCTCAGCTGGGACAGACAATCTCAATTGATGGGCGCAACGTGTATGGGTCCACATCAAACCGTTGAATCAACCCTTTTCAATGGTTTCACATTCTAGTACGGTATCCTTCTCACGAGTGAACACTGCTCATTCAATCACGCTGTAATGAGCCTCCCGCCTCTCAGAATCGATATTTAAATCCATGGTATGGTATTTAAACTGAAGTTTACAGGAGTTAAACTTACCAGGGTCCCGGCAGCATACTTAGGACATCCAACCCGCTGGGTGAGAAATCTCTCAAAAATGACCGAACTTCAAATGGGCGAATTGAATTTGAATGGTAATCCTTGTGTTATTTCTGTTACGTTGCGGTTATCAGATAACGTCATATTATGACCCAGTGTGCCGCAGCGCCCACAGCGGATCAATTGTTCCCCGTGAAACTTAAATAAGATGCTGAGTGGAGGGTGCTAGAGCAGTGTTTCCCAAACACTCACCTGTCCTTTCTTTCAGAGCGGATGAATGCAAGAACACCCACATGTCCCTGTTTCTCTACCCAGGTGACTTCTAAGTAACGCTTACTTTCTCCGCGTGGGTCTCGCCCCATATTCGGATATTTACGGCACCGCGCTTTTGGATGGTGGTATCATGATGCTGTTCGTGAGGCAACGTGGGAGTTGCACAGGGGCGAAGGCTGAGACAATGCTGCATCTGATGGGGATGGAGTCGACCTCTCTCCCTGTACAACCGGGTTTCAAGGGCAGCTGCATAATACTCAGTCGAACACTTCAGCACTCTGAGGCTGTCATCAGATTAACCTCTTCTAACCAAGTTTTTCCTCCTCCATATGCCTTCAAACTGGATCAAGGCAATCGACCATGATGTTATTTCCGCCTCCACGTGGGTTACTTCACGTGGCGTCATCCAAACCGTTCAATACCACAGCGGTATGTCTCATTGTCGCGTTGGCTGTGTTTAGTGGTGATAATCTTTCTTCCGACTCAGTTGCGGCCCTTGCTTTTCTCGTGTGGAATGCCTCTCTAATGCTCGATGATGAAGTTAATTATATCTGGACGTGCGTACCAGATCCATTTATTCCCCGATCTATGGCTTGATGTCTTAGTCTACACTGCCCATAGAATGCCCAACAAAAACCCCTTTAAGTGGCTATATTTCTTCTTTCGCTATGTTGTAATAGCTGCGCACATGCAAGTGAATCTCGTCCAAGCGGTCCTCCTTATCACTGACACCAAGTAGAGCGCATAATATTGTGATCGCACAGCTGGACAACGCCTATAATACCTCCCTGCTCTGTAAGGCTTTTCATGCATACGGGATCATTTGCACGCAAATTATGGCTACCTGCCTCGAAATCCTACTGGCTACTCGTGGTGAGCACTACACTCCGTCGGATGATACATTTGAATGAATAACGTAACAGTGTTTGCTCTATTCAACCGATCTCGGAAAGTGGCAATCATCCTAGCGGTTATAATTGCGACAGAAGCCGGATGCATAACAAGAGTTCTATGGCCGCTAAGCTCTCTCGGCTCTGAGGGAATATGTCTTCTGGCCCAACCTGACAATAAAGCCGCCACCCAAGGGTGAGTTTTATAGTCATGGCACGGGGTAATCCAACATCTCTGTCTAGCATTCTGGGCTTTGTTGTGCACTGCACACTATTTTGTTTGACTCTAGCCAAACATTTCTCGGCCGTCAGGGCAGGTCAGGGCAGGACACCACTTGTCTCCCTAATGGTCCAGGACGGACTAACAGTTTATCTGGCAAACACTTGTACGTCCATCGAATCAGATCTCCATAGCAGACGATGTTGAGTTCCTCTTGACTGAATAGTTTTGCTTGTCTCTGTTCTGCTTCTGTGTGGACTGGAGAATGAGCGTGGCTTTGCTCTGTTCTTGTTCGTACATCTTTCTCATCCCAAGGAACGTGAATCCTTACGGATTTCCCTTCTCTTTTCAGTTGGGCGACGTCTCTGACCAGTACATCGGTACGCTCATTCCGAATCCTGACGTTAAAGGCCTCGTTTGTTGACAATTTATTATTAGGGAAGCCTCGCGATCGTGAGGTTGCAGCGGTTTGCAAAGAGGGAGATGATGGTGGACCCGTCTGTGCCAATATTTACGAGCGAAATAAGCCTGATTGATATAGGCACTGATGGGCGATAATTCAGCATTAGTTTTCGCTCATCTGAGTACCCCCATGTACACAATCTGACAACCTCATCTATAGACTGGAGCTGGTCCTTCTTCCCGTTGCTCGATATCATGTTTTCCATTCCGGGCCCACATCGCGTGCAAACCATACCTTATCTTCGCCTCTTTACACCTCGTGATCGAATTCTTAGTTTTTGATGCCAGCCAGAAACGGCGTGACTGACGCTCGATTTTGCCATTGACGGGCTCTGACCACGAGAAGTCCGATGGGGCACATGAGTTTGGGCTGCAACCCCTCGGAAATTCTGTCGGTATTTTGGGCTCATATTGGAAGAATCACTGGCAGTCGGACTGATCTGCACTTAGATTCTGTAGAGCAACACAATAATTATAAGACTCCGGATGCATTGAATGCTAATCAAGTATCCGTGACTAAGAAATTAGCGAGGGTGGTTGAAAGAAACTCTGTAACTGACTGGTTGAAGGGGAATTCGTTTAATGGGATTGTGGGGCGTTCGCTGCGGGTGAGGCAGGAACAAGATAAGATACGAGTTCGAAGGGGACGCTCGGCTGATAGGCCAAATGGGGTAAGTGAGATAATGAAGGGAGAGCGGAAGGGAAGAGAGGAAAGGGAATCAGTTCGTCGTTCATTGCGGGCTTCGTTCGAGAGCGGCGGTAGCGTATAAGAGGTGGTCTATTCAATGATACTTCCAGAAGTACAGGGGGCATATATATACTAATGTGAATGGCACAAACACGAGGCAAGGTAGTGGAGAACGAAGATGAATAAAGGTCAAAGAGTCATAAGACGTCATAAAGAATCGTGAAAGCATCGTGAAAGACTAACAAAGCATAGTCAAGTCATTGTCAAAGGGTGGTCAAAGCTGAAAGGTTGGAATGGAAGAACAAGGCCGGCGCGTGGACCTCGTCGGGTCCTTACAGGATGTCAGTGGTAAGGCTGATGCCATATAGTATTAGTCCAATACCAATCCATGCAGGATACTATCATCCAGACTCGGTAAGTCAGGTAGTGTGGAGGTTTCTCCGGAATGAGTTCAATGCTTCTGCCAGCCTTTCAATGGCGAGTTGAAGGTCCTCGATGTTTCCAAGGATTTCGGAACGAGCACTGAGAGATACCCCAAGGTTCCGGAGGCGCCGAGCGCGGTTTGGATGATTGTGTGGAGTAAGCTGCACGGCCTCTTCATCCGCGCAAATGGCCCGTTCGAGGTCCTCAATATGTCCAAGTTGCTGGAAGCGAGCGAAGAGAGATGCAGCAAGGTTTGTTAGGCGCTGAGCGCGGTCAGGATGATTCCCTGGTGTGAGTTGCACAGCCTCTGCATCTATCGCAATGGCCCGTTCGACGTCATCGACATCTCCATGCTTTTTGAAACGAGCCCAGACAGATTCCCCAAGGTTCTGGAGGCGCTGAGCGCGGTTTGGATGATTCTGCGGGGTAAGCTGCACGGCCTCTTCATCCACTGCAATGGCTCGTTCAAGGTCCTCGACATCTCCAAGTTGCTGGAAGCGAGCGAAGAGAGATGTAGCAAGGTTTGTTAGGTGCTGAGCACGACCAGGATGACTTCCTGGTGTGAGCTGTAGAGTTTCGGCATCTGTTGCGATGGTGCGTATGACATCATCGACGTCTCTACTCTGTTTGAAACGGGCCCAGAGAGATACCGCAAGGTCTGCGAGGCGCTGAGCGCGGTCTGGGTGATCGTGCGGAGTGAGCCGCACGACATCTGCAAACACCGAAACAGCTCGTTCGAGGTCTCTGGGGTCTCCAAGCTGTTTGAAACGAATAAAGAGATACTCTCCAAGGTTCTCAAAGCGCTGGGGTAAATCTGAATCGATCTCCGGAGTGAGCCTCACGGAGTCTTCAGCCACCATAACAGCTCGTATTATATCCTCGATGTCTCCGAGCTGTTTGAAACGAGTGCAGAGCGACCTCCCTAGGTTGTCGAGTCGTTGAGCACGGTATGAATGATTCCTCGGAGTATGCCTCACAGTTTCTTCGTCCATTTCCAAGGCTCGCGCGAGGTCCTCGATGTCCCCGAGCTGTATGAAACGAGCCCAGAGAGATCCTCCGAGGTTCTCGAGTCGCTGCACATAACCTGAATGGTTTTCTGGAGTGAGCTTCACGAGCTCTGCATCCACTTCAATGGCTTGGTCGAGGCTCTCGATGTCTCCAAGCTGTTTGAAACGAGTCCAGAGAGATCCTCCAAGGTTTTCGAGTCGACGGGCACGGTGTGGATGGTTTTCTGGAGTGATTTTCACAGCTTCTTCATCCATTGCGATGGTTCGATCAAGACCTTCAAAGTCTCCAAGCTGTTTGAAACGGACCCAGAGAGATCCTGCAAGGTTTGTGAAGTACTGAGCGCGGTCTGGATGATTTCCTATTGTGAGCTTTATGGCCTCTTCGTTCACTGAAATGGCTCGTTCGGCGTCCCTGAAGTCTCCAAACCTCTTGAAACGAGCACAGAGAATGTTCCCAAGGTTCGCGAGGCACTGAGGGCGGTCCGGATGGTTCTTCGGGGTGAGCCTCACGGTTTCTTCAGCCATTTCCATAGCTTGCACGAGATCATAAATACCCCTGAACGCTTGATAGCTAGCCAAAAGTAATTCCCCAAAGCGTTGAAGGTGCCAAGAATGGTCTCGATGACACTCCGGAGTGAGTCCCAGAGCCTCTCTTCCCATCGTCACTGCACCCAGCAGATCCGCGATGTATCCAGACTGTTCGAAACGAGACCTGATAGATACCCCAAGGGTTTGGAGGCGGTGAGCATGGTGTGGATGCCCCTTCCGGGTGAGTGCCACTGCCTCTTTCCCGATCGCAATGGCTCGTTCAATGTCCTTGATGTCTCCAAGCCTGTCAAAGCGAGCCCTGAGAGAGACTCCAAGGTTCTCGAGGCACTGCGCGCGGTCCGCATGGTTCTTCGGAATGAGCTGTACGGCCTCCTCCAGTTTCTCAATCGCATGCTTGATGTCACTTAAATCTCCCAGCCCGCCAAACCGATTGAGCAGAAATACACCCAGGTGGGTGAGATACGAAGCACGATGGGGAGAGCGCTCATGGACGAATCGCAGAGCCTCCGCACAGCAAGCAATCGCTTGATCGAGATTAGTGAGTCGAGCACGATCTCCCCGTATTGCAAAACGTCGTGACAGTGCGACACTGACGTTTTCCAGCTTGTAAGGCCGGTCAAAATGATCGACAGAGGAAACTCCAACAGTCGCATCCAGTTCGAAGATTAACTCGTCGAATTCAGATAACGAGCCGTGAGATTCAACCCTCATCCGTTTATAGGTTTGAAGGACGAGGGTTGCAGCGCTGCGCCAATGACTGCCCTCGGGGCAAGTCATTTTGACCTCAAGCATGAGTTTTTCCAAATCATCCACGAGGGAACGATCGTGATAGCGATATAAGAGAGCTTGGCCTAGAGCTAGCAGGATGAGAGGGCGATTCGGATGAGGAGCATGGTGCATCTCGAGTGCTTCATGATAAAGGGAAATTGATTGAGTGAGTTCAGCATCTGTGCCGCTGACCTCGAACCCACGAAGCTTCACTGTTGCAAGGGCAAACAGTAATGCGGGGAGTCGTTCATCATCAGGATGGCAAACACGCTGAGCACATTCGAAATGTCGAATAGCTCTCCTAAGATCTTCTTCCTTGTAGTCCTCACAGTAGCGAAGGAGTGTCTGGCGTCCTATATGTGCCTCGTGCGCCATAGCTGATTGCCCTCCTTGTCTCAACTACCAACAAATCGGTTGTTAAAGATCGGGACTCTCTGAGAGCATGAG
>JBBPJZ010000256.1:0-26283 GCA_038089015.1 Chalciporus aff. trinitensis
GCGCGTTGTTTGGCGGAATGATTAATTTGACATATTAGCAATTATGTAATTAAGAACGCCGAAATGGACATTATATTCCCACGCCTGATGTAATGCCACCGTGCCAACCCCGAGCCAACAAGTCGGAATCACGACACCCCCCCGTGGACTCGTGCAAAATCATCCGATGACCAACTTGTAGTGTGTATTACTCCCCAATGAGTGGCGGGGACGTGGTTGTTTTCAATGAATTTTATTTGGACGGGACAATTATAGCATGTCGTGGTATGATTCAGATGGCACACAGGTTGCCAGTGATCGTGTCAGGAGTCCAACAGATTGATTGAGTCGCCCCACCGGTACCGGGTTGTGGCCCATTCTCGGAATGTACCGCTGGCTGTTATGCAACTCATTCCTGCTTTCAATCATACACCCGTGCCACATCTTGTATCCATATAACCCATCCTCTCATCTTCTCTCCCTTCTTTGTTTCCCTTCACAATTAGCCATTTTTGCTTGTTCCGCAATCGTGTCCGATTTTTTATTTCTTGGTTGACACATGTCTATTTCCCAAGGAGTTTCTGGTTTCAAAATCATGAACGCGAACGCAGATACGTCGCCGCAATCATCTGTTCAGAAATTTGCGATCGATACTGCCTATCGCCTTTCTTCACTACGACATTTCTTGGAGGCTTCAGAAGACCTTTGCCGGTTCAGCGACATGCTGACCTCGGCTGACATTCAACGTCATGGTAGAAAGGTAGGACTCCTCGCCACCACTTCACCGTTCACACCATATCTCACCATCTCACACTAAACAGCTACTTGCCATGCTAGAGGTATATTTATCTCTCCGCTGTTCGGATATAGATTCAGGAGCTAGAACCATTCCTCACATTGACAGGTTGCCCGAACAACGCTCAACCGAGCGGACCTGAAACTTCACCTCTTCACATCATGCCCTGAAAAATACCAGCCATACAAATCAGCATATTTTAAAATGCTCGTTTTGGTTATTCGACAGCGCCAGAACCTGTTTCATTCAGAGCTTCAGGGTAAGGTTTGCTTCAGAAGATGACATCGTATTTGAATTCATTTGAGCTTCTCCCTCCCCTCAGGGCGAGTGGCCAGACTGCTCCTGCCGCTCACCACGCAACTGGTCATTGGGCGCAACCACGATCCTTATGCACAGCTTGGCATAGCCGATCTCATGAAAAATATAGACAGTCGATCTCAACCGCAGGAGAAACCACAGGTGGTCGAGCAACCAACCAGTACAGCTTGCTCGTGGCGAGCGCCGCAGGGGCCCTCCAATAATATAGCCGCATCCATGCCACGTATGATTTATTCTTCTGAATGCTATGCATGGTTCTCACATTTGTTTAGCTCCGGATGCATTCCCCCCTAAAAAATCGGAGGACCAGAGGAAGAAGAGAGGTCTCCTCGATCAAGCCATCCGGCGTTCGCGGCCTGTTCACCGGCAGCACCCTCCGCGACCGGAGAAAGCTGTACAGCCTACCAGGGACGATGAAGATAACTGCGAGCCAAGCGGGCCACGAGTATTTGCTCGTACGCAGGCTCGCCGCCACTTTGGTATTTTCTGCACAGGAAATAAACGATCGACTCAGCTATCGCGAAGGTGAATGGTTACCAGGCAGTGCTTCTATTGTATCCTTCCATTACCATCCACGATTTGTATTGTTTGTGTTCTTCGGACTGTCCTCACATATCAAATTGTATACAATAGACGACGATTGTCGACAACGAGCAGATTTAGCTAAAGATTTTTTTTCCGGCTCCGCATGGAGGTCTGAAGCACAGGAAGTTGCTATTTGTGAGCCGTTGCTTGTTGGATGATGGTCACCGCCCTCGTTGCTCATAATTCAAGCGGAAGTCACTACGAGAGTTGCAAAGCTCTGTCAACTCAACCTCCTACCTCCGGAACTTCACCAGACACTGGGATCCTATTTTCGAATGTCCTGCTAACCGTCCATCGTATTCAAGAAGATCAACGGGCTCTCCGAGGGAGGAGTCTCATTGACTAACGCATCGTTGAGGAGATAGGGGTTCCCAGTGACGGTAGGTAACGTGGGCTAATAGGGGGTCCATGGAACGCTCGATGGAGGTGCCTCTGGAGATTTAGAAACGTCTGAAGACCTCAACGGGTACTGAGTGTGTTTTCCCCTTCCCGAACGCGGGGATCAGATTGTGGATAAACCTGGACGGGTGAAAAATGATCACAAAAAATCGAGACGTATTCTCACAGGCCCTGTGTTTTATGCGGTTGGTGCGGGCGGGATTTCGCCGCCAGTTTGACCGGAGAATTTTGCGTATGCTACAAGAGGGTCATTGTAAAATGAACACTATTGAGCGTGGAACGAAAAGGGTGCACAACATTCACCAAGTCATCGTCTAAAAACAAGGATGAAAGGAGTGAAAGCAAAAAAGAAAGCCCTAGTTACGGTCCGTCACGTTTTGAACGCATTTTATCGGTTCAGACTAGTCGTCGAGACCTAAAAGAGAACAATGGTACAACTGTTCATTGTCTAGGCGACGACCCCTGGAATGGGGGTTGATTACCCTACCTGTGCGATGAAAATTACCTCATCCACCCCTCCATTTGGGGTCACTAGATTGAGTCAATTCAGTGCCATACCTGTGTAGGGCCATATCTATCAGCCCAATCGTCCAACCGAACAAACCCAAATCTCCTACTAAACCAACGGAACAATGTCAGACGAAGAAACTCTGCAGAAACGACACGACGAATCCGACTCGGAAGACTCTGACGACGACATCGAAGACGTCCCCAAGGTGGACATCGATCCAACGACACTCACCCCATTGTCACCCGAAGTCATCTCTAAACAGGTGTGTTCATTGCCTTGGTGGTGGTATCTTTGATGTGGGCGGTTGACTTGTGCGGTCGTCGGTGGTATCATTTTTCGTGAACAGGCGACGATCAACTTGGGTAAGGGGAATTCGAGCGCGTATTGTGGGTTTTGAAGCACCGAATATTGACGGGGATATAGGTACGATCGGACATGTCGCTCACGGTAAATCAACGGTTGTGAAAGCCATCTCGGGTGTCATGACCGTTCGATTCAAAAACGAGCTTGTACGGAACATCACCATCAAGCTTGGTTACGCAAATGCCAAGGTCCGTCATCGTGATTTTTTTTTCTTACTTTGTCCTGCTCATCTGTCCGACCACCGTCCTGTGTAGATCTACAAATGTGAAAACGAAGCATGCCCAAGGCCAGGTTGCTACCGATCCTATCGCTCAGACAAAGAGGACAACCCACCATGCGAGCGCCCCGGATGTGGCCACCGCATGAAACTCGTCCGCCATGTCTCCTTCGTTGACTGTCCAGGACACGATATTCTCATGGCTACCATGCTTAACGGTGCCGCGGTCATGGACGCTGCACTCCTCCTCATCGCGGGTAACGAAACTTGCCCTCAACCACAGACATCAGAACACTTGGCAGCAGTCGAGATCATGAAATTAGAACATATCATCATTCTACAGAACAAGGTAGATTTGATAAAGGAGGCACAAGCCTTAGAGCACCAGAAGAGTATCGCTGCTTTCGTCAAAGGTATTTAACCACTCTTTTCTGGGATGGCGATTTGGTTCCCTGATCGGTGACACCCAACAGGCACGGTCGCAGAATCTTCCCCCATCGTTCCCATATCTGCCCAACTGAAATATAACATCGATGCCGTCAACGAATACATCGTCAAACGTATCCCCATCCCCGTTCGAGATTTCACCTCCGACCCCCGTCTGATCGTCATCCGTTCCTTCGACGTCAACAAACCCGGTGCCGAAGTCGACGAGCTCAAAGGTGGCGTCGCTGGTGGCTCTATTCTCACCGGTGTCCTGCGTCTCGGTCAAGAAGTCGAAATCAGGCCTGGGATCGTCACCAAAGACAGTGCAGGAAGGAACAGATGTAAACCGATCTTTAGTAAGATCGTGTCATTACATGCGGAGAGCAATCACCTCTCGTTTGCGGTCCCGGGTGGGTTGATCGGGGTGGGGACAAAGATTGATCCGACGTTGTGTCGCGCAGATAGGTTGGTGGGACAGGTGTTGGGTGCTGTTGGAAAGTTGCCAAAGGTGTATACGGGTAAGTGGTCTCTTTCGTGCATGGGTGTGAGTCGATTAACACCCCCCGCGCGCGGTAGAACTGGAAATCAGTCTCTTCCTTCTCCGTCGTCTCCTCGGTGTCCGGACGGAAGACAAAAAACAAACAAAAGTCTCCAAGCTGACCAAGAACGAGTTGTTGCTTATCAATATCGGTTCTACGTCGACCGGCGGACGCGTTCTGAGCGTTAAGGGCGATCTCGCCAAGATTCAGCTCACGTCGCCTGCGTGTACGGAGGTTGGCGAAAAGGTGGCGTTATCTCGGAGGATCGAGAAACATTGGCGGCTTGTCGGTGAGTTTCACAATCTTTTTCTTTGACGCAATCTAGTGACGGTGTTCTGTTGCAGGTTGGGGAAGCGTACAGCGGGGTACAGTCTTGGAGTTGGACTGATGCGGATCATACTTATTACTCGTCGTACCCGCGTTCATGTATATCACCACGATGGATGGTTGTGTCCCCCCAATCCCTGGTCTCGTTCATGCTGTATCCGTTCGTGGAGCGATCCCCAGTGTATAATGACGTCCACCTTATAATCAAGTGGTGCGTGCATTCAAACGACAAAACAAGGGTCGACCTCGATAAGAGTAATCCCTTTACCAACGATGCAAAACGTAGCGTATCCTCTCATGATTATGATGCTTCCCTAAAGCAAAAAGTCTATCTCTTCCTCCCACACCATCACCTCACTTCCCTCAACGACGCACTGCGACCTCATGTATGCGCCTGCGGATCGATAAGATCGAGTTCGCGAACGTCAACGCCCTCAAACGACCGATTCTTCACCCGCCTCGTCTCCAACTCCCGTTTCGTGAGATAAAGATGCAAGAGCTGTGCACAGTCCTTGGCCTATTACACATCCATGATCATCAGCGACCTCTCCACAAGAAAAAAACCGCGCGCATACACGCCATCTCAGAAGGGGGAGGGGCACTTACCACAGTGAACAATCCGAATCCCAATGAATTTCGCCACCATACCGGATCACATTCGGCCCATACATACGTTCCTCGCCAAGCTACGCTCAACCCCATCATCCCCATCACGCTCAACTTTCTCAACAGGGACATCTTCTCCCAACTGTGTCCTATCAAACTAGGGCTGATCAATAGACTGACACCGAGTCCGACGCCGTAGCGTGTGTTTGGGATCGTCGTCCAGCGGACGGGTGGACGGACAGCGAGGAAGCGGCGAAGGAGGGAGGAGTATTTGGAGAGATAGAGGAGGAAGGAACCCATGAGGGAGGATATGCGGGGGATGATGAGGGCCCCGCCAATGAGACGACCGAGAGAGGTGCCTGAGATGTGGATGGTGTCTTCGACTGCTAATCCATCTCTCCCGCCGTCCTCGCCTCCTCCGTTGTTCTCGTTATTGTTGTTGGCGTTGTTAGCATTGTTGTTATTTCCCCCATCACCGTTCGGACGCTCCCCATTGTTGTTATTGCCATCAACGTCGTCGTTGCCATTCCCCTGTCGTTGGGCACGATTCGCTCGTGCAGGCATACCACCCGGAGGCGCCGGTCCATCTTCCTCCTCATCCACATGCGCATTCACTCGAATCCTCAAAAATGGTTCTTCATCCACCGCATCCTGCATCACCACCCTCCGCAACTCCCTCTCTCCTCTCCCACCCTGTCCGCCGCCAGCAAACTCCCCACCCCACACACCCGCTCCCGGCGTCGACTCTAGCACCCATTTCGAAAACTGGGTAAAAAGCCGTTTATATGCGTCTCTCACGATAGGGAGCACGAAAAGTCCGAGGACGATCGGGGGTGGTGGCCAGTTGGGTAAGATCGGGAAAAGTTCTTTTTCTTGTGGTTGAGGGATGGACGGGAGGGGTGGGAGGGGTCGGATTTGGTGACCATCGGTTGGACCGTTGTCGACGAGTGTGAATCTGTGGCCGAGGACGGGTGTGCTGGTGGGCCAGGCAAGGAGTAGGGGGATGAGGGGTGTGAAATGGCGTTTGATAGGGAGTCGGGAGAAGATGAGTGAGACGGGGATAAGTGGGAGGTTGATGAAACTGTGCCATGGCCAGTTGCTTGGGTCGTCAGTGAGAAGTAGGTCAAACATCCTAGAGTAGCGAGTCAGTACAAGTCATCGAGGGAAACACTGGACCACTCACTCGGGGCCAAGGAAGTCTCTCAGTGCATAGGCTCCATAGCCCGTGCAGAGGAGATACATCGCTGTGAACGAAGGATCCGCCTAAGCATACACCACGCCATCAGCCAACCAGCACAATCAAAACGGCGCACCAGTACCGAGACTGACAACGACGACCGTCAAGCTCCCCACAGTCACCACTCTCCCAATAGCCGAGAGCCCTTTATTACCCATATTCAACAAGCGCAGGATCCATGGATTCGAACTCGTCAGTTGGTAGGGAACACCGCATTGAGGACATTTGAGTGCGTTGGCGCGTGCGCGGTTGGTTTGGGAAGTTTGGATCCAGTGAAGGAGGCAGGTTTCGTGGGCGATGAGCGTGCAGTTGCATGGGTGGGTCCATGCGCGCGGTGGGTCTTCCGGTGCTGATGAACCAAAGGGGTGAGCGTCCAAGTCAGGGTCGTCCTCGAGATTGCACTCACTCTCGTACCGCTCTTCCTCCCGACAGATGTAACAGAGCTTGACCTGGGATAATAATCAGTCAGTCGGTGTTGTTCTGTGCATCGATGAGGTAGACAAACCTTGAGGTCGTCAATGGTTGGTACTCGTGGTCCGGCCTGCATGGTGGTCGTACGAGACAAAGTAGCGCTGATGAGTAAGTCTACGGTTTCACACCCCTCAGGTTCGCATTAAACGGACCATATATCATTCAACGTAGAAACAAACTACACGACGTATACATTCGTGCATACTAGTCATAGAATTCGAAGGTCAAACAATAAAAGACCAGAAAGAGGTCCATAAAGGAATCACTTCATACTGACCGATGGGATCGCTCGCGGCTCAATGCTCAATCCAATGAGGACTTAGTGATCGTAGGGAGGGGTTTGAGCTGCAGCCCTATCCCGCTCATCAAGATCTTTTTTGGGGTCATCCAGAGGCGGAGTCCTCGCACCGCGATCTCTGTCATCGCCCCTCCTCCGGTCATTCGGGGAAGGGCTGCGCCTCCTGTCAGGTGACCTGCTACGCCTCCTTCTTTCCCTCAAATCTCTCACATCGCGGTCCCTGTCCACGGGGTCTCTGTCCCGGTCAACGCCGTTGCTTCGAAGGTCGCGGTCATCGCGGGTGTCAGGACGACGACGAGGGCTACGGGAACGTTCGCGTCCGCCAGAACGGTGGGGAGGTGGAGAACGCCTGTCGTAGCGCCAAACCGAGGAGGGGGGATTCTTTGCCCACTGTGATGGGGTCAGCAAATACTTGTGAGTGACACAAGAAGGGACTAACCTGGATGCTCAACCGGTAGCCTTCGAAGTGCCTTCCGTGCCTGAACGATATGGCATGAGTATAGGTAAGACCACCAAGGAGTGGACGTACATATCGTAATAAGCATCCTCTGCGTCACGTTGGCTACGGAATTCGACGAATGCATAACTGCGAGACGCGATATTGAGCGATCGTTCGAAGAGGGTTTGGTCAAGATTCGAAAGAGCGATAAATCGGAAAACTTTGGAACGCGGAAGGAGGAAACGATTAAAGGGACTCCGTAGCCGAAGACACGTTTTTTCTGTAACACTCGCAAGGAGATCGCGAACGACGACGGGGACACCACGAGATGTACGATCGATATTGGCGATGAAACGGTCTGGCTCGCGTTCGTACGGTATTGTGACGAAGGTGACACGGCGGAGCATCGTCCGTAGAGCGCGCGAGTGGACTGGATAGGGCGAGGGGTTGAAGAGACGAGGCTAAAAGACTTACGGGTTTGAGCTGGCGTGAGGGTTGCGCGGTGCTGGAACGTCGCATCGTACGAGAGGACCGTAGCTGTTGAAAACGATAAACTGCATGAAAAAAAAATTGGTAAAAAAAGTGGGTTTGTTGGACGTACCGCTCGAATTCGAAGGCAAGATCGCGTGCACGAGTGGATGGATGGAAACCGCTGACGAAGAGAATGCGCGGCATTTTGGGCTGGTTGTGAGTAAATTGGGAGGTCTAGCGAGTCAAGTGAGTCGGGGTCGAAGTTATCGTGGTCGTCGTGGCTGAGAGCAGAGAGAGACGCGAACTTGGTCGAAAAAAGAGCAGACCATATACGTTGCTTGGTTCTGTTGTCATTGTGGCGCTAAGCAATTGACTACCCCAGTCGGGGTCAGCGTGGATATTAGAGTCAAACGAGTCCAAAAACATAGTACCAGAGCCAGCAAAACACACATATATATCAACCATGCTCGGTGACAATTTTTGTATCCAATCTGATGTGAAAAGTGGGATCGGTATATAGCTAGGAAGAGTGGTTGGGATTCAAATAGGCTCTACAACACGATACAACGGGCAGCAAGAATGAAGAAGAAAACTAGCAGATAGTAGAGAACGATGTCTAGAAAATGCATGGGAGACATACAACGTGAACAAGAGTACTTAAACCTAATATTGCGCTCAAAAACCATACATCAGCCGGAAGTAGTATAGTGTAAAATAGCGGACATTTCAAGGACACTCAAATGGATGTAAGATCGGACTCGGATGGCCTCCGATTGTATCGCCCAGATGATGATGCCATTCTGGTGAGTGCTGGTAAGAAGCTGTAAGAAGTTTCTCGTCCTGAGACAAGGTGAGTCTGATAACAACATCATACTTTTTGTCCCATAGCAGGTCCTCTAGTGGTTCGCGTGTGTGGACACTCCATACTGTTGTATGGATATGGGGAAGGCAATACGCCCATCTTGTGTGACCATGATAAACTTGGGAATATGCGGGCAAACCATTGGACTTCCGTCTTGAGTGCCATCCGTCGAATTCCATATCCGCATAGTCTCATCCCATAAGCCAGTAACAATCCGTCCATCCGAAAGCTACGATATGCACGATACTGCATGTTAGTTACCGGATATGGTGAGAATCGGGTCTGCGTGGTGCAGCGATTCTGGTAATTCTTCCTGAGACCCGGACATAGTAGTTGAACGTCTAGATAGAGGCGGGAGTTAGTTAATGAGAAGGAGGTCAGGGATCAGGGATGTTGGTTGGATTTGAAGTGGCCTACGAGGGCGACTCGTTGGGCAGGCTCTTCTGTGGGCGTGAGTGGGTCCATCGTGTGAACACTGGGAATCAAATCACGAGCAGTTTTACCAAAGCTTAGTAATAGTACTTGCTGCTCATCGTACCCGACGTCGACCAAGAGGGTGAGCTCACTGTCGCCGACGACGTCCGTGCAACGTGTCGATACCACTCGCATCTCATGTTCAGTCTATGGGCCCGCCCGGCGTCGCGTCGATGTCTCGCTGTTCACGCCCGGAGCGCGTCTTCCCTCATGGACATTGCATCGCTCGAGAAGCGGACTGCTGGCTTTTTAAAATTTGCAGGGCTTGTCACCAAAGACCCAACGTGGGACTTGGTTCCGCTCCTTCGTCCAACGATAGACACATATGACCCAACCATACGCAACGCGCGTCGTCACAACAAGATATCATCAGATGAATGGCTGAGTTGGGCACCAACCCTTTACTCTCACAGTTTCGAGAATGCACTCGAATTGTTGCGCAAGAACTCCATCAAATCGAGTACTCCATCCTGGATTGTCCTCGCGCTCGCCTCTCAGAAAATCAGGTCAGCGAGCGATGCCGAGGCACTACTCTATGACTTGACGATTCCCATGACATCCTCTCCGCCCTCTCTGCCACCGATGAATCCTTATCACTGCCCTTCACTCTTCGTCCTTACTGCTCACTCTCTCGCCCATTTTCGACTCATATCCCTCCTTCGTCCGTTATCCACGCACTTTCTCAACCTTCCTCATTCACCTGGCGTCAATCAGCCATTTTACTTCAACATGTTCCTCCAGGCCGTCTCTACTTTTCCTAGGTCAAAAGAAGCGTCCGACGTCGCCATCTCCGTTTTAGAAGTGATGGGGCGCAGAAACATCCGTCTATGGGGGGACACATCGCGTGTGTTACTCAGGGACGAATTCGTCGTTCCCCAACTGGCTTCTCGTCTCCGGCAACCGGGTTTCGAACCGAAGGACAAGGGGGCAGGAAGGCGGAAAAAGGTTCAACTACAGGCTTGGCTGAGGGCTCATGCAAAACTACGCAACGTGAAGGACAGTCAAAGCTATCTGAATGCCATTAGGGAATATTGTCTTGAACAAGGGATCACACCGCCTTATCCCAGCGGTGGTCCCCCCGTGCTTCCAGACAGCGACGAATCCCAAGTTCAAGGGTCGGTACGCAAAGACAATACTGAATACCTTCGCTCTCTACGCGATCATCAAGATGCTGCGCAGCGTTACTTTCACTTTCTGCTTCAAATGCAACTTAGCAAATCTCAATCTCCTTCGACGCTATCTTCCTCTCCCTCACCGAAACACCCGAAGGCGGAGGTCGACATCTATGACTGGACGACGGTTCTTGATGCTTGCGCTCGCGACGAGTCTTACTCCGCTCGACAGCTTCTTGACCTCTTCAACTCAGCGTCACAGTCCGAGTCGTACAAGCCGAACCGGGCGACCTATACTTCTCTGGTTTCAGGCCTGCTGCGGAAGAATGAACCTGAGCAAGCACTGGGTGTCTGGAGGCAGTTCACCGCGGATATCGCTCGTGCAAAGGAAGAAACCGACGAGAAGGGGATGGCGGAGCTGTATATCGATAGATATGCGCTTTGCATAGGCATCAGGGTACTCATGGGGAACAAACTCCCGCTCGACGCTTTGCACCTCCTCGATCAAGCGGTGAAAGCGGATATAAGGAAAAAGTCGGCAATGCCCACCCGTTCTATTTCCGAGGGCACAACTCCTTCAGTACCAGACTCGCCCTCAACGCGCAAGGCTTTCTCCTACATCAACGCCGTTCCTATCGAGGTCCTCCTTAAATCTCTCCTCCACCTCGGCCGCCCCGATACTGTATTCTACGTCTGGGCACACCTCACATCGTTGTATTTTGTTAGCCCCACGGACAAAATGCTTCGATACCTGCTCAATGCGGCTTTACGAGCTGCAGGGCTTGACAGAGGTAGCGTCCTGGGAACTATGAAGTGGTCCCTTGCCGACGTCAATATCTTCAACAAGAACGATGAACCCATCGCCCCGACCTCCATTCCTGCCACGCCTGTGTTTCAGGAAGACCTCCAAACCGGAATTGAGCGTGTGGACTCCTTGCTCCAATCCCCTCCACTGGATGGTCTCCGTCGCGAACATCTCTCAAACGACCTTCATGTTCTCCTTGAGTCTTCGCCAGACGTTATGGGCATCTGGGCAGGTCATCGTGCGACCGACGTTGCGCGGTCCGTCTTCCGCGGTATGATCCTCGGCAACTGGCCAACGTTGGCCAACCTCACTTTGAAATCTGGCGACGACGCTCCTAAAGACTGGCCCGAATTATCCGCCCTTGTGACAGCCCAGCGACCCATGCAAGCGAAACAATCCCTACTTGACCCTATCGGCCCACCGTTACCCTCCGTCTTCCCCACCGAAAACACGTTCTTCGTGTACATCAAACTCCTCGGACTTTCCTCTCGCGCGCATGAAGTCCCCGAAGCATTGGTGTGGATGCGCGCGTTGGGAATTACTCCCAGTCGATCGACCCTCATGATGTCGTTGGCGTTTTGGAGCGAGATTGGGACGCAGGTGCCGAAATGGTCGGAAGGGTTGAGTGGGGCGATCGATTGGTTACGAAAGTCGGAGGGGACGATGCCATTGGCTCCTGGGGAGGTACCCAGGACGGGGTTGGCGTTGAGAGCGTGGCTTGTGGATTGGGTGGGGGAAAAGAAGGTGCCGATGGAGGACGAGGTGGTGATGGCGTTGCAAGAGGCGGCGAAGGTGGGGTGGCATAAACGTCGTAAGACTGTGTTTAAGATTCAATAGTTTGGGGGAGGTGTGGATACGTTGATATAATGTAGACGGTGGTTTTAATCGCATACTACTTTACCCTTCTGGATTGTGCCTTGGATGCCCGAGTGAACCTTGTGATGTCGACGGTTACCCCATTGGGCCTTCTCCCTCAAATGCCCAGCATCAACTTTGGGCTGGCCTACATCTAGGTAAACTTCACAAGGAAGATCTTACCGCCACTATGTCACTATCGCCGACCGGGTCACCGAATGGCCGAGGAACCTGAATAGTTGGAGTCCAGGCCGTGTCCAGGGCAGAAGCACCTGATGCAGGCACGAGTCACAACTCCACGGTCCTCACGAATGCAACGTGGAAGGCCTAGATCCATCGTGCGCCAATGGCCAGTGATGGTTATCTCTCCAGTGATCCTGTTGGACTGACTTGAGCACCTCGCTCTGCTCGCTGAGTTCATCTCGTCTCGTGTTTCCTTGTCTAGGATTCCGCAGGCGAGTCATCCATCTGGGGGCGGCTTGCTACTAACGAGGGTGTTCACAGTTTCCCAGAGTATCTACGCCAAGTACTGCCCTTGCGAGCTTGGTTACGTGTTTCTGAGCTCGCCAAAGCTGCTCTACGAGTAGGTCATTCCATACATTCCCAACACGTCAGTCTCTCTGAGCTATCCATTCATTCCTCATCCCGCACGTCACTCTCCTCAGGCTACCAACACAACTGCGCTCGCATCCCAATATCGCCACATTCCACTTCCCTTCAACTTCTCTCGTTCCCTTCCAGCACCATGGACATCCTCGGCTACATCGACCGCACAGAACCTGGTTCCCCAACGTCAACGGCCATGACCCCCGCCTCTGCCCTCCATGACGAAGACCGGAACTCACGTACCCTTCCTGAACTCAAGCAACTCGGTCGGACCGTCTATAAAGACGTTTGGGACGAGTTCTACAACTGGGAACCGGAATACTGTGCGGAAATTCTCGGGACCGTGACCATGTCTGTCCTCGCACCGAGAAAGGACATGGCCAGGGTTGCCAGAACGATGATGGAGCGATTCACGGAAGATACGTCACCGGTGGAGGTGACATCACATGCTGGGATGTCGGACGTTGTGAAGGCGTTTGTGACAGACTATGACGCTCGAGGACATGTACAAGGGATGTCTAGTGATGTCTCGATCCCGGTTATCGCCATCAACCCGCAAGACGTACTCCCACCACACCCTCCCTACGAATCTTGCCCGCCGGTCTCAAGAAGCGTCCGTGCCAATCCAGACCATGAACACACGCTACCGTTCTTGCCTTATGCCGACGACAAAAGGTTTCCCGCTCGACGCTACCTCGACCAATTTGAGTTATTCGAATGGGAGACACCTTTTGATCCGGATAGTGAGTCTATTGTTTATCTTAGGCAATCCATGAATAGGAAACTTGTGTTTCATAGTGGAGATGATCCAGATAGAGACTGCGCGAAGACTGCATGTAAAGTATCAAGTTGAGCTGCAGGATATTGACCATATGGAGCTCTTTGAGAAACAGCTGGTTGTATCCAACAACACTGGACTTTTATGGGAGCAGAATCAAAGGTTAGTGATGGAGTTTATGCATAGATTTTCGGGGTTGTGTGACTTACTGCAATGCAGAGACTTTCTTCATTGGCCAGGTGCCTATTGGGTTCTGACAGAAGAGGACCTACCTACTAGTAGGGCCCCTCATCCTGATGATCTTGAAGGCAGGATAACCTCAATCTTGAGGACTTTCTGTCCAAGTATCAACTGCTTGCATGCAGTTTGCGAGACTCATGGTATGTCTGTCACTGTTCTGTTGATTGGAATGCTTGAGTTCTCATCTGAGTTCATATTAAAGGTCATACTCATACAAACAGCTATATTCCCTCTGGAAAGCCAACAATTACTAGTGAAAGTATGAGATTGACTGAGGGTCTTCCATGTGGTCCAGCTTGCTTCAGGCTCATAGAGGATATTGATAGGTTCAGAGTGAGTCCATGAAATGACCTGATATCTTGCACCTGCTGAATTGTGTTTAATAGGACAATCTGCCACCTTCTCCAAGCAAATCTGATCATACAGGGTCACTGGACACTTTGAAAATTATTCTGAGAATTTCCCCAGATATATTTCCATGTCAGCTGGCTGCAATATGCCTAAAGCCTTGTAATAAGGTAGCTTTTGCTGTGAAATATATTTTCTGCAACTAACAATAAGATTGAATACTCAGGTGTTTGCACAGAGACTGCAACTCTTTCCTGATCACCTCATTCTACCATCTGTACAGCAGGAGGATTCTCAAGAGCCTATGACTGATCTTGGATCAGAAAGGGTGGTAGGCACTTCTCAGAGGAGTAAAAGGAAAAAGAGAAAGGAAAAAGAGAAGCTTCAATTTGGCAAGATTTTATTTTTGCTTTTAACTTTCCATATGATAACAGAAGGGCATGCATTTTAATCATTCAGTTGATATCAGACCAGAGCAGGAGTGTGAACTGTAAGTGACACTTTGCACAATGTTTGTCTTGTGATTGACACTTTTCAAGAGCTCCAGCCTGTGCTCATTCAGGTCCATGCACAACTAATCAATGTCCTTGCCATTCTGGAAAACAACATTGCTCATTGGCATGCAGATGTTGGGCAACATGTAAGCAGGGATTTAATAGTTAGGGTGTTTATATGTTCTTGGCTAATTCACCTGTTTAGGTGTGAGGCAATGGGAAGGCTGTAATTGTATCAATGGAAAATGCACTCTCAGCAACTGCACCTGTCTAATAAGTGGCAGAGAATGCATACCAGGTATTTGCACTAGCTGTGATGCTGGGTGGGTTTTTAGACTACATATACTGTCTTTTAACATGGATGAAATATGGGATTACAGAGGAGGGCATACAGGAAGACCATGTAACAACACCAGAATGCAATGTATGGCCAGCAAGGTAATTATCATATGATTTTTTTTCATTCATATTGTTCATCATTGGGCCAGCCACTTGAAGTCAAGATTGGCAAGTATGGCTTAGGTGCATTTGCAGCTCAAAACATGAATGCAAATGCATTTCTTGGCAGTAAGTAGAATTACTATTATTTGTGGTACTTCACTTAGAGGTTATCTGATGTTCTAGCCTATACTGGTCATATTATCACAAATGAGGTTGCTGACCATGGGCTGTATATCTAGTCTTCAGTTGTATTTTTTGTCTTATGCTGATTACTTCACAGTGAAATTTCTAGGCACACTTCCCTGAATTATCTATTTGCCTCACCAAGCCCAAGCACTGTATTTGATGCAGTGCATCTTGGTAATGCAACCAGATTCCTCAATCATGCCAATAAGGGTCAAGAAAATGTAGAAGCAAAAAGTATGTCTTCAAACTTTTATAGAAAGTCCCAAGTCACTGATCTATTTATGGAAAGCTATGCTAGTCAATGGAGAACATCAGATTGGGTTCTTTACAAGTTAGTCTAAACTTATACTCTGATGCTGATTCAGGAATGCTAATGAACCTAACAGTTAGAAAGGTCAAGGCTGGAGAAGAGCTATTTTTGGACTATGGAGAAGCATTCTGGGGGACAAGATTGTAAGTTTTAAGTTATTGATACCAGAGGTTTACTCAATGTTCTCATAGGCACATGATATAGAGGAGTAGAATTCCCAGAAAATGCTTGCCTACATTTCCTACTATTGAACCATTTCAAATGGTATGATGTGCAACCTGAAAGGCTACTCCTCACATAGCTAACTTATCACTTTTACTTTAAACAGCCATGAGATAAATGTCACCAGCAATTCCTCCATTTATCTGTCCTATGCATACATTCTATTTCTGTGCTACCAATACAGCCTACAATCACCTGTGATGTAATCAAACCATTTCCCTAGATTGCTTTCTTGGGGAATAAACTATTGCCACATGGAACATACCTTCCACTTGTCCCACAAATTCTCATGAGAGGCTCGGCAATTGGGGAGAGCAATGTGGTTTGTGCCAAGTTTGTGCATGACGACTAGTATTCTGTTGTATCTGGTAAGACTTTCTTGATCACCCATATGGTCTGACAAGAATTGAGTTGCCTGCTGGAGGTGTCTCAATTGGTCTTGAGTAGGAGGAAATGATAATTTCGAGGAAGCAATGGGAAAGGCATAGAGATGGTAGATCTGCTGGCCAGGGTGTCTGCAATGATGTTGGGGAGACAAAGGAGGGCGAGAGACATGAGCAATCTGGTTGTCTGTATGAGGACATTGTAAGGAGAAGAGGGAGTTAACGTCCTCACCAGGATGGGGGAATATAGTTTCGGGTGTATGGCATCTGGGGAGCACAGCTTTCCAGATGTTAGCCAAGAGGATCATCCAGCCTGATGGCTATAGCATATGTTCATGAGGATGCATTCAACACAACAAGAAACACAGATTACCCTGGACCTAGAAGTGACTTGGGTACCCCCATCTTGTTCCTCAAATGCCTGAATAGCTTGTCGAAAACTGGATGTGTCCCTAAGGTGAGAAAGTGGGCGACTAATACAGGTCCTGTGCCAATGCTTGACTCATAAAGTGAACAATAACTGTGGGTAGGACCAGCCTACATTGTGAGAGGAGATAGGTCATTAGGGTTTGAAGGATGCCAACCACCATCCAAAGATAATAGCAATGTGAATGGATTACTTAGGGAGATTGAAAGCAGGTCCACCTGAACTAGCTGCCCAATAAAGCACCTGGGGTTAGGGATGAGCAGGGGTAAAACCTGGGGTACCAGAGGTCATACCCAGACCCTGACCTGGGGAATACCCGTACCTGAACATCAGGTCCAGGTATGCAAGTCTAAGAAGCCAAAAAACACCCCAGGGTATACCTGCACTCAGGTATACCCTGGGGTATACAGATATTCTAGGAGTGACAACAAAGTAATATACAACATAGCTAATTAACAAGGATATGGTCTCACCCATTTTCAAGCTTGACCTCCACATTATCCTTGAGCTCCCACAACTCACTCATGGCCCTAACATCCTTGTTCTTCATGAGGCTGAGCTGGCTCCATGTGGTGAGAGGGTGTCAGTGGGCCTGCAAATGAGTTGGTGGGCATGTGAGCATGTGTTGGTGAGCCTGCGAATGGGTCAGTTGAAGTAGGAATGAGTTAGTGGGTTTGTGAACTGTAAATGAGTCAGTGAAGGTGAGAGCATGTTAGTGAGCCCACAAACGAGTTAGTGAGGGTGTAAACATGTTGGTGGGACCACGAATGGGTCAGTTGGGGTGGGAATGTGTTGGTGGGCTTGTGAACACATTGGTGAGGATATGAGGATGTTGGAGAGCCCACAAATGGGTCAGTTGGGGTGGGAATGAGTTGGTAGGTTTGCAAATGCATCGGTGAGGGTGTGAGCATGTCAGTGGGCCCGTGAATGAGTCAGTTGGGGTGGGAATGGGTTGGTGGGCTTGTGAGAGCATCGGTGAGGGTGTGAGTGCATTGGTGGGCCTGTGAACCAATCAGTTGTGATGTTAGCATGCCAGTGTGGTGGTAGGGCTGAGAACGCACCAGTTGGGCTGCAAACAAATCGGTTGGGCTGCAAATGAGTCAGTTGGGCTGCAAACAAGTTGGTTGGGCTGCAAACAAGTTGGTTGGGCTGCAAACAAGTTGGTTGGGCTGCAAACAAGTTGGTTGGACTGCAAATGAGTTAGCAAGCCTGCAAACGAGATAGTTTGGGTATGAACAAGTTGGTGAGCCTGTGAGTGAGTTGAAGGGACTGTGAACAAGTTGATTGAGATGTGAGCATGCTGGTTGGGCTGCAAACAAGTCTGCAAGGATGTGAGGGTGTTGTTTGGGGTATGGGTGGGTCAGTGAGCCTGCAAACAAGCCAGTTGGGGTGTGTTAGTAAGAATGAAAAAAAAAACTCACCAAATGTGGACAAAGAGACAAGCAGGACAGGCCCATTGTCATCATCATTCAATAGTAAGGGTATGGATTTGTCACAGGTCACAAAAGTGTGACCCACACCCACACCCAAATGAGTAAGGGTACTGATACCCACATGGGCTACCCGTACCCGTGCTCTTGCCTGCCTGGGGTTGCCCATCTTGCGAGAAGAAGCTAGACAAGGTCCTTCCAAAAGATCACTTTACTAGCTGGTGCAAATTTGAAGTGCCAAATGAATGAAAATGCGAGAGGAAGGAAGAGGCTTGGGCCAGGGCTAATCATTGAACTTCACTTGAGTCGATTGACCCAAGATATGCTCTGTGGCAGGTTGAATATCCAATGAGGAAGTCGACACTGCACAACTTGAACTTGGAAGATTGGCTATTATGGCTGTCAATGGCACTGCCAGTGGACTGGTGCATCACAAAAATTGCAAAATTCTGATATGTTCTGAGACACGAATGTTATGTAATGGCAGAGATGGCAGATCTCCCCAAGTGTGTCATATCCACTGGCCCTTAGCATACCATCTTGCCAAGCCTGTTTTGCTGTCAGAACAAGATTGTTCTGATATCATAGAGTGTTCTAACACCTCTGCTATTCAATGAGTTTCACTGTGCATGTAAACATGATAAAATATGTATTATCACGGCAACTGTACATGATTTCATGTGCAATGTGAATATCTATACATTCCATACAATCCCACCTAGAATGCATAGCTGGCACAAATGACTAGGAAGGAATCCACCAGTGATTCCATGTGAGAGTGGGTAGAGTGAGACCTGAGCTGACCAGATCTATACAAGAGCAACAAGACAGCAGGGTGAACGAGTGGATGAGAACAGACCCAGAGTGAAGTATGCAGTGATGAATGAGCTGGTTGAGAGATGACTGTTGATTTGAGGGCAAGAAAATGGGCCAACAAGCAGTGTGGACAACAGCAGAAATGATTGGAATGACGGGCAAGAAAACAGAGCAACATGCAGGATATGGGTTTTCATACAGGTCCACTTCAGGTGACCTATACCCACACCCAGTACAGGTTTACCCAGGGTGCCCATCTCATGCAAGGTCAAGATGCTAAGGAAGACCCACCAGGGGATCCCCAGAACACAACACAAGGGGAAGGAGGCAGAGTCAAGCAGGATGAGCATTGAGCTCAATGAAACAACGCTTGCAAACATGTTGATGGAGAGGGAAAAGAACACCTGGAAGCAATTGATGTGAGTAGTGTTGCCAAAGTTCAGTTCAATTCAGTTCAGGACCTCCTCAGATTGAACCTGAATCTGAACCAAATGCTATTCAACTGAACCTGAACCTGAACATTAACTGAACCAATTCAAACCTGAATCTCAAGTTATCTGTTTGAATAACATGAAATATATTAAAGAAGATTAAAAACAATTTATTCTGCCTCTGTAGTCCAGGATTGGATCTCTCATTGCAAGGCTTCTGCTTCAGCAGCCAAGTCACCACTTCGATAGCTACTTTTAGGATTTGCAAAGCTTGCACAGTATTAGAGTTTAATCTGTTACAAAGCAAGGTAACTGTAAGTCCAGCTTGTGAGAATGAGTGCTCAGAAGCAACAGCTGATTCTTGAATAGCAAGGAAGTCACACGCCATGCATGACAAGACTGGATACTGAGTGGAATGTTGCTTTAAAAAATCAGTATCATTTAACTTGCAACAATATTTGGCACTTACTCCCCACCACTTGACTATATCATGCACATTCTCCAATGGACCTTCCAAGTAAGAGTCTAACTCTTGATGAGCACTATACCCTCTTTGCTCTCTGATTTTACAACCCTGAACAGCCTTCAACATCATAGAATGACCATATTCACCAGTTATAACAGGTGATTCTTTATTTAATGAGCATATAATAATCCTTCACTATTAAATAACATACCTTGAATATTGCTTATAGGTCGAGCAGGCTAATCTACAGATACAATGCTTGCATATGCATCAAACTTATGGTGAATAAGTATAGAATCTGACAATATAAATAAGGAATTGTACTCACAGTATTTTCAAGTGCCTCCTTTCCAAGCTGATGGTACTCCAAGTCCCACTTTTGCTGAACATATGCAGTCTTGTAGTTTGGGTCCAAGGCCATAATCAAATTAATTCAATATTCCATACAAAAGCTGAACATACCAAGAGCAATAAAGTATACATTGCTTTCATCAAGCAATGAATAATACTTTTTTAGCTTTGCCAATCCCTTTTCAATGGCAGGCTTGAGTTTTTCAAACTTTGGCAACTGAGCCATAGTCTTCCAATGATCTTGAAGCAGTTCCAAGATAGGAATAGCTTTGCCAACAGTAGGACTTTTTTCAAATGAAAAGGAAGCCTGTGCCTCATGAGGGTCCTAGCATTGATTTAGCATTGAAATTTATTCAATTGAATGATAATTACCTTGAGCACCTCATGAATAAGACCAAGCATCTTCTATTCCTCAGAGGTAACCTTGAAATCAGCATATCTTCTTTTCCTTAGCTTGGGTATCTTGCTACTGCTATCAGTCAATAAACAAAACTTGTCTACAGCCTATAAATTATATTAGCATCCATATCTATAGTAGTAAATTAATCACTTACACACTTGTTGATGATAAGATGGTCCACAAGATCATACATAGATCCACATCTTGTTCTGATCCATTTGATCAACTGTAGTGGAGTCAGATCTTCCTCCTTGCAAAGAGTCTCAAAGTAATCTCTTGCTTGAGGAGAAAGACAAATCTGAAAACATATTAGTGAAAGATTATCATAGCAAAAAGGATGTACTTGATTGATAAGGGCCAAAACTTTGCCTAAAAGATCCCCTGGCCCAAAGTCTTCTGTCTCATCAATTTCCTGCTCTTGCTCCTCATCCTCCCCACTTTGCATAGAATTTACCCAGTCTTCATCCTCTTCTGTGGAAGAAGACTTGTTGAAATCAAAGCTAGGTGATATTTCCTCCAAAAAGACTTTGGTAGCCAAGTGCATTGCATGCTCCTTACATCTGATAGTCTCAATTAGAAATGTTTATAATGAATTATAACAATCCATACCTAACACGGCACTCCTTAGCAAGTCATTCCCTACCCTCTTCTAGATTGTTAAAGATACCCTGAAGGACTCTCATCGCCTTGTCATTAGTGGTATCATTGTCTGATGTCATCCATCCAATCTATATACAATATTAGCCTAAAAAATAGATAGCATCAACTACTCATCTTTCCAGAAAGTCCATAGTGTTGAACAACCCGGGTAATAATGTTAGCACAATTGAAGCCACTATGATCACCATCAATTCTAGTGAAAGCCAAAGTTCTACACTTGAGCTCCCACTCCTGAGGCTGATTAGGAGGAGACTCAATATAGTGAGCTGTAACAGCAAGATAAGGATCAAGAGAGGAGAATGTCCAGGCATCAAAGGTAATAGAGATCTGTCCTGGAATGGTCTAGACAACATTTAATATTTGCTATAGTACAATATTAAAATGGACTCACTTTGAAATGCTCCGTCAATCTTTGCTCAACATCACCAGCTTTAGCCAAAATTTCCTCAGTGAGTTTTGTTCTATGAGGAATATTAGAGTCTTTCATCTGTGGTCACTGATACTTGAGAAGAGCTCTGAATGAACTCTTCTTAGTCACTTGAAAGGCCTGTCAAAGATCAGCTATGTATTCTAGGATACAGATGAAGCTTACTTGATCTTCTTGAACAATAAACTCCACAATATGCTCAAGTAATCCCTCCTTGGACCACTTGGGTATGGGCTGCACAAAGCCATCAAGGTTTGCTTGAGTTCTTTCAGTAGCTTTTGTGTCAGCTTCACCACTATCATTGAGTGTTACACCAGAGGACAAGGCTCGATGATGAGGAGTAATTCCAGCAGCCTTGCATTTGGCAAGGAAGATCTTGCCATGGGTGTCCCAGTATCTAGATAGAAGCCAGCCCTTTAGTCTTTCTGAGCTACAGAAAGTAGAAGAAATCACCTAGGTATATGTTGTTGAAGAGTGGATACTCCACCCACAAACCAGGATTGCTTTTAGAACGATTGAGAACTCTAGAATGAAGAATTGGCACATTATAAATCAACCAAACAAGATTCACTTACTTCCGACATATTTCACACCAATGTCCAGTCTCTATGGTATCATTTGGAAGCTTTCGATCATCTTCACAGGTGAAAATGGTCTGAACATCTTCTGTACAGACATCATGGCCTTGATGACTATGTTTGCACTTAAACTGTATGTGAGGAGTTGAGAAAGAATAATTAGTACCCATACATTGTAAGTGTAAAATTACATACCTGTTAGTGAATCTGGCATGCACCAATTGAGATTGCAGTGGTCAGAGCTGATGAAACATGTCATGAGTTGGGTTGTAGGGGAGGAAGTTGACAGAATAAAATACTGGGAGTTAGTACTTAGTACTGCATTTGTAGAATTACTTACCTATATTGAAAATGGGCAAGCACATTTGCAAGCACAGTGGTTGGGTGTGGTGTGGGTCATGGAGGTTGAGTGGGGCATGGAGCATGGAGGTTGGGTGGGGCACGAATTCCAGTGATCAAGTCCAGCAAGTTGGATGGGGCACAGATCCCAGTGATTGAGTCCAGCAAGTTGGTGTGATGATGAAGGGAGGTGTCGTGATTCAGGTTGTAGAAAAGGGAGTCAAGGGAATAAAACCTGGGGGTTAGTACGGAGTTTTGTACTTGTAGAATTACTTACCTATATCGAAAATGAGCATGTGCATTTGTGAGGGCAGCGGTTGAGTGTGGTGTGGATCATGAAGATTGGGTGGGGCACAGAGCACGGAGGTTGGGTAAGGCACAAATTCCAGCAATCAAGTCTGGCCAGTTGGCATGATGACGAATGGAGTGTTGTGATTTGGGTTGAAGAAGAGGGAGTTGAGGGAATAAAACCTGGAGGTTAGTACTGAGTTTTGTATTCATAGAATCACTTACCTATATCAAAAATGCATGTGCACATTTGGGATTGCAGTGGTTGGATACAGTGCAGATCATGGTGGTTGGGTGTGGTGTGGATCACAGTAATCGGGCGCGGTGTATTCATGCGATGACAAAATAAAAATTCAATACGAGCAAGTGAAAATAACCAAACTGACAGACCTTGTTATCCTGTTCTCATTGCTCCTGTATCTCCTTGTAGTCATCTTCGACAGCCAATTCTATGTCTGTATTTGTATCTGCTTCACTATTTGTGAGTTCATATGTTGGTTCAACATCCTGCGCTGCTGTGTTTGAGATGTGTTAGTATTGCAGAACTGTCTTATAGGTAGCTGGACATTAGTTACCTTGTTGCTCAGATGCCAGCTTCTCATCTGAATCATCCGGGATAATGATCAAAGAGCAGGATTTGTGATGCTTGAGTATCCATGCAGTTTGCTCATTTGCATCACTTGCACACTTGCACTTTGTGGCAGTGCTAGTGTTTGCGGTGTTTTCATCAGTGGTAAGCTTCCATGTGGGTTTGTGCTGGCAGACACCAGCAACCCAATGGGCTGGTTCTGCCTGTGAGAGTTCTTTGACTGTAATTAGTATGAACTATAGCACTTATGTAAATGTCTTACTTTTTTTTGGAGCCTGAGAAGCCTAGTACCTCAAATGCTGAGCTCGAGAACTTGATGAAACATAAAACCTTACTTTGGGAATTGGATTTTCCTCAGACTTCGAGTGGTGCCATTTGATTTTGGATGCATCCTTTAAGCTTCCATCAGGATTGAGAGCACACTGTTCTCCTGACATGTTGTAGACTTGAGTTCTGGGGATTTAGGCAATGATAATGGATGGTGAAATAAGGTTTTGTGGCAGAAACCAACTGTGTAACTGTCAAAATTGATTATTTAATTGAGCAAATTATAACAATATTATTTGCTGGTTACCAAACTAAAATATATGTGGTTCAGAAAGGTTCAAACCAGTTTGAACCAGTTCTAAAAAATGGTAGTCCTCTTGAACCAGAACCAGAACCTAATGTACATGTCCTGAACCTGAACATGAACCAAACCTGAACCTGTAGGTTCAGTTCAAGGTTCAGGTTCAAACCTTAGGTTCTGAACTGAACTTCCACAACACTACAGTAAACCATGAACAGCAATGAAGAGATACTGCTTGCAGTAAACCGCGAGCAGCAATGGCGATGTTGATGGCGACACTGATTGAGGAGTGGTGAGGAGTTTGGGTACTGGTAATGTTTGGTTGCACATCCCCTCTTTCCATTTTGGTAACCGACTCCTCCACTCCTCGATCAGTGTTGCCATCAACATCGCCATTGCTGCTCATGATTTACTGTGAGCAGTATCTCTTCATTGCTGTTTGTGGTTTACTGCAGGAAGTGTCATGCAATGACAAGACACTCACGACCAACACCTCCCTCAATCACTGTCGCCATCAACATCACCATCACTGCTTGCGGTTTACTGTGAGCAGCGTCATGCAATGACAAGGAGATAGGGTTTTCATCGCCATTGTCAACAAATGCAACTCTTCCCTAGTGTCCTGACTTTTCTGAAGTTCACCTTGTAGGTGGGACAATATGTGGCCGCATGCTTTCACCCTTGTCACCTATCCCTCCTGGTGCTTGCGACTGTAATGTCAGTTGTCGTTGAGCCGGTGGCTGAGTCTGGCTCTGAGTGAACAAAAATTGCGATGCATTGCTGGTGCTGGGCTGTTGTGCAGGAGTGCCAGGCAAGCTTTGATTATTTTGCATTTGCTCTTCACAAGCAATGACCTGAGCATCTAGCAGTGCAATGGTGAGTTTTCTCTGCTCATTCCTCTTGACTTGTTCGTTGACAAGATATGTCACAACCACCTAACCTTCTGCACTTTCTGTCCAACCTTCTGCACTTTCTGTCCAACCTTCCGCACTTTCTGTCCAACCTTCCACACTTTCCGTCCAACCTTCCGCACTTTCCATCCAACCTTCTGCACTTTCCGTCCAACCTTCCACACTTTCCGTCCAACCTACCCTCTGTTCATCCAGCTTAACAAGCACCACGGTGGAGTTCAGTGGCACATGAGTGGTGCAGATCAGTATTTGATCATCAACCATGCACGGCAGATTATGTAGATTGTGTCCTAACTGGTTCATACGCTCGCTCATTCCATCCCTGTCACAGGTGTTGACACTCATCCACACATTTATGGGCATCATTGATTGGGACTTCTATATGTCCTCTTAATACTCTCTTTTCTATGCCAATCTCTTTGTCTCCAATTGCAACTTTATTACTTCCACTCACAGCCCCCTGTTTTTCTGAACTATCAGTCTGCAGTTCATGGCCATAGGCACTGGGGACATCTCATTGCATCCCATAAGGACCAGTTACACTTGTACTGCCTGCAATCAACGGGTCTTTTTCACCCATGTCACTTGCTCAGTGTTGTTTGACCTTCTCTTCCCAACTATCTCTCGCAGTCTGCAGTTTTTCTAATTGCCACCCTCCCCTCATATTAACCTCTCAGGTATTCTCCACCACCCTGACATCACGCTGAACCGGGTCACATTTATACCCCTCACTAATAGATGACAAATGGCAATTTATTGTGTTGGTGAAACAAACATATACCATGGATTCCCTCTCAACACATATTCTACTGCTGTCTGACCACTTGAAACAAGTCATGATCTATCATTGCTCAGGGCATGTTTTAGCTCCAGGAGATCAACCAGATGGAGTGAGAGATGTGCCCATATCTGGAATGGAAGCTCAATGTTGATCCAGTTATCCTCTGCAAATTCGAGGAGATGGTCTGCAATGGTTTCTCAGGTACTGGTCCCTACCCTACCTACATTCTCCTATCGACGAAGAAATCAACCCTGCCATTGACCATCGACCCTTTTGCTGCCTCTTTGACCACAACCCTTTCGCCACCTCTTCAAGCATGGGCGTCAGCCTGTCACCATTGTACAGATTACGCTATCCATCTCCTCCAAACCCACTTATCCACACTTTCCAAACATTGTTGTTGATTACCTCTCAATGGATATCCTATGCTGTCTGAGCGCTTGGCTTGTTTTTGAAGTTCCTTGTGCAACATTGTAGCTACTTTGCAACCTGCTTTGACTTGGGCACCACCCTCCCACCTGTGGCACAAAGCAATTCGGACGAGTCATCTCCATTCTCCTTGGTGATAGAGGCTAATTGTCCTTGTATCAAGCTCGCCTATGATCACTCCTTGCAAGGGGGTGAGCCCAGCAAGCTGTTATATCCTGATGCAACCCAAGTATACCTGTCCCCACCTTCGAGCTCTTCTACATTGAAAAACACCATCTCCCTTCCAGAAGAACC
>JBBPJZ010000257.1:0-26270 GCA_038089015.1 Chalciporus aff. trinitensis
AACCGTGCTCTTCACCTCGTGGTTGTTCCAGCGTATTGTTCCACCAGTCCTTCCATTTGCGCTGGGGTCTTTAGGTTTCCTCACAAACTTCGACTTCGCAGATCATCAAGCGGTCGTAGACTCTGCTATTGACGCGGGCATCCGTGTCAACCTCCGCATGCGATTTACTTGCACCGTGTACCGCGCTGTTGTCGACAAGGGTATGTGTAGAACAGCGGTTAAGAAGGGTGAGACTGGTGAAATTATGATGAAGGACATAAAGAAAGGTGGCTGGGAAGCGCTCGAGGGTGGTTGGTCGGGCGGGTTTATCCCCGACGGCGGCAAGTCCACCAAGGACAAGGAGATCATGTGCTTCACGACTCGGCCCGCGGAAACATTCGAAGTCCTGAATGATCTCGTTGTGGATCGAGGACCAAGCCCCTACGTCAGCTTGCTGGAACTTTTCGGTTAGTTCTGACACTTAGCGTCTGTCTCTTCTTCTGATCCCGACCACTACAGGTGACGAGCACCACATGACAACCGTACAAGCAGATGGGTTGTGTGTTGCCACACCCACTGGATCGACCGCATACTCGGTGAGATTCATTTCTGGTTCGTCTGATGTGAGATTACTTATAATGTAAAAGCTCTCCGCTGGTGGCTCTCTTGTCCACCCGGAAATCCCAGCCATTCTCATCAGCCCTATATGCCCACACACGCTCTCCTTCCGCCCCATGCTCCTTCCTGACAGCATGGAACTCCGGATTTGTGTTCCTTACAACTCACGCAGCACTGCATGGGCCTCGTTCGATGGTCGCGGGAGGGTCGAGCTGAAGCGTGCGTCGGGATCATATTCTTGGTCATTAACCCAGTACTAAACCATGAATAGAGGGCGACCATATCAAGATTAGCGCCTCAAAATACCCATTCCCCACAGTCTGCGCGGACAAGCAATCGACTGACTGGTTCCATTCCATAGCTCGTACACTGAAGTGGAACGAGCGCCAGAGGCAGAAGTCATTCGTCGTCGTTGAGGAAGGGCCCACGAAGAAAAATAAATTGAAGAAACAAGCCTTTGTTACCACGCCAGGTGGTTCGATCTCCGCCGAGGCCGTTGAAGAGGAGGAAGAGGTCGAGGAAGAAGCAGCGGAGGAAGATGAAAAGTTTGACATCGATGACTCGTCAAGTGAGGCCCAAAAGAAAACCGAGGACGCTACGGTTCGTGTGGCAGACGAGCAACCTACAGCAGGCGTCAGGTTCGAGAATGGCAGAGTAAGGGATGCAGTATCGCAGACCGATGGAGAAATTGAGCTTGCTGCTCGTGCTCTCGCACAAGGATTCACTCCCAGATTCACTCGTCCAGCAAAGCCAAGAACTTGGTCGAAATCGGGAACTCGTTCTGGTGTTGATACCCCGGGACGTTTCGCAGGACCAACCCATTTGCCCCCCCATATCCCAGATCACTATCAGTCAGCGTTTGGTTCTGAAATCCCATCACCGACTCTCACCGATTCCTCGGACGATTCATTGTCGAGCATGGATCGTGCCCAGCGGGGTGCTAGGGACGATCTCCACACATCGCACCATTATTCCAGTCGTAGTCGGATCCCTAGGGACAGGGAATTCGAAGATGACATGCAGACGCCTACAATCCCAGGTAGCCTTCCTAGCAGAAGGTCCCATCATCAAACTCCGAGAGTTGATGACCACCAACACCGCCGTGCCTTTGCCCTCTGGGGTAATGACGAAACGGACAGCGGCGCAAGTGACAGCGATCTTTGAGCCGTTGTCCTCATGCTTACTATTCCTTGACTCTCCATTCCGTTCTCTCTCAACCATGTTCTACCAACAGCCCTCGATCACTCTTGGTGGGTTTCAAGGGCTATGGATCAAACCTTTATGTGCACAGGACCCGCGTTGTAATACAGGGAAGGGGGTGTAGTTATGTATGTAGTGCTGTACGAGGTGAAACACCAAACTGAAGAATGCTATACTATGTATTGACCACGTGATGCGAACGCGTCTGAACAGAAGTTCAAGTTTGGAGTTGAAAGTTGGCATTAGTATGATACCCTTCTGCAGCAGTTGTCGATGTCCTCCAGTTCAGTAGAATGTGGCACTCACCTCACTACCTCTCGCGTTAATCGTCTGCTAAGGCCCCTTAGGAACAAATGCACCAACCTCGCCGCACTTCCGAAGCCAGCGACCGCGTCTCGCGTCACATACGCGAAGCAGTCATCTACCTGGGATCCTGACAGTTTGCCCCCTCTGGCAGTCCTCCGCCCTTCAGCAAGAACCAAGAAATTAACTCTAGACAGGCATTCTGCTGACGACTTTGAGCTCTCAAGACGCATCCATGCAGTCTGTGACGCCTTCCGTAACATCGTGCATGTTGCCTTCGGTGCATCGTGCAACGACCGCGTTCCCAGTCTTGCAGCGATGTGCGCGCTGGTCACTGGACAAAACATCCCCATCACGAACAATAATGCCACCTCGAACGACTCCGACGAAGAAGCATCCGCCGATGAAAGTGATATACTCCATGTTGTCGATGGAATCTACGAGGCCGTGCCACTACATTATCGCAGGTAAGTTCATATTCTTACCATTCGTGTATGGCTGATTGCTAATCTCGTCCAAGATTCTCTGTCGTATCACATGCATTGTCCATAATACTACGCATCTGCACCCATCACCATACACTGGTCAGCCTCTTGCTCGACCACTGCCTTGCTTTCGGTCTAGTCCATGAATCTACTCGCCTCTTGCATATCCTTCTTTTCCAGGCATTACTCCCTCTTAACGCATCAACTCCACCTCCTGTCATGCATCCGGCCCACATGACATATCTCCTCGACCTTCATGCGAAATGGACAACTAGTACCAGACCATCGAGATCTTCCGGTCCACTCTTATTTACGACATCTGCATTCTCTCGCGGAATACTGGGCACCTTGTCAAAATGTGCCCATCCAAATGGTTACATTATATGGACTTCCAAAGTCTTTCATAGGTTTCTGCGCGTGGTTGAAACCTCCGATATAGATGCTTATATCTCCGTAATTCATATACTTTCCCGGGACTTTTGGCAGATATCCGGGTCTTCCCTGGAAGCCGCACTTCGAGAAGCGGCAAGCGTGGAGGTCCTCACGCTGAAAGACCAGTTATCCGAATGGATGTCGAGTCTTTTCGACTTGCTATTCCTCTCTGAAGACGCGCTTTCCCCTCCTCCATCTATATCGCGACTTCAGGCTGTCATCGGAGTTCTCGACAACAGTCACGCTGCAGGGCTTCATACCCTTCGAGCGCCATCCCTGCGTTCCCTGATCGACCTTTCCGACATCGTCATCGTGTTCACCACCCACATCCTTGTCGCATTCGCAAATTTGATGGCTGATTCAAGCCGTCTACTTGCTATACTTGATGACTCGAATCCCGCTCCGACCACGTTCTCGAAACTGATGACGTATCTCTGTCGGTTTCAGGCAAATCAAACATTCGATTCTTTTGTCAGCGGTTTCCTTTCAGACCTGAGAAAATATTCGTCTGCCCTTCGTTCCCAAAGGTTCTTCAGACTTGACGCTTCCCTCTGGGCACGTGCCCTCCACTACTTCGAAACGTCTGTCGCGAGCTCTCAGAAGGGGAACTCCACTACGGTGACAAGGTGTAAGCAACAACTCATGGAGGCAGTGGAAGCAGCCGAACGCAGGTGCTTTGGCGGAAATCTGGACAGCAGTCCCTTTGCTCGACTGTCTACACATGTGGATCGGGCAAAACGTACACGTCGTGGGAGGCTCAGCGGACATTGGGAATGGGAGGAAATGGTTGGAGCTTGGATCCGAAAGACGCCTGTGGACAAAAAACGGAAAGTGGATGGCGATGATTTGCGTTCTCCACTTTGCGATTGGCGTTCTCGTTCGAAGGGTACCACAGCTGTGAAGGTTGTTCGTGCGGTAGGATCCACCTCCATATCTACGCCCTCATCATCACGGCACAGTCATTCCTCTACCTTTTCATCCTCGTCCCCCTTCTCTCAGTTCTCCGACACCGAATCTCACACAGAAGACGGGTCTGAATACCAAGATGAGGCGAACAAGGAGAACTACCCCGCGCAGCCCGCACCAGCAAGCACAACATCCCGTACCCTTCGACGCCACAGCTCCAACTTCCTTTCCCTATTAGCCGATGCACAGATCAATCGCATCGCACTGCATTCGAAGCCCCGGTCTGAACCAAGGCCACCCGGAGCTATCTCTGTGATACCCGAGAAGTCTGTTGCGCCTCCTCTTTCACAACAATCCCGTCGTGCCTCTCGCAGACAGAGACAGAAAGGGAAATCCAAACATCAATTACTCCCGCGAATATCCTGTCCAGTGGATCCACCGTCTTTGTTATCGTCGGATGATTCGTTGGATTTGTTTGCATGTGCAACTTCATCACCAGGGGGGTGTTGAATGGATATGGTAGCGAAGAATGAATGACTTGCCATGTACTCGGGAGCTGGATGTTGAGTTACAGTCATTAGGATATACAGTAAATTGCCGAACACAACTTTTATCAGGGCCAAGGCCATACACTGTATAGCACAATTCACTGCGAGCTGAAGCGCTGACCCACTCCGACTCAGAGTTCTGGCAGTAGTTTACTTCACTTCCACCTCTTACGCTTCCACACAAACTGCTATTCTGTGGCATCATCTTCAAGAAAAGAGATGAACCGCGAGTCGTAACGCCATGCCTCAGCCTCATTGCTCATGAGGTCGGTGGCATCAACATCTTCCATGCGGCAAACCGCCACAGGAAGCACAGGCTTTTAGCCTTTGGCTACGGTGCTGCGTAACACAACGCAGGGAACGCCCGTTGGGTTATAGTCTTGAGCCTCACACAAACTTGCAGGACCTCAAGCCGCTCCTGTTCAAATCGTATTGGTTTCTGATAGTCGGTGAGTGCGGGCATGCTCGAATCCGGTTTAAAGCAAACCTAAAAGAAAAGAATCTGCACCAAAGATGTCTGACAACGGTAGTTCCGGTTGTCTCAATTCGCCATCATACTCTCGTTCAGGATCCAAGGCACCTTCCATGGCGCTGGATCACATAAAGGTCGGTGCTTCCTCGCCCCGTAATTTCATTAGTTAGGTTGACGCGGTCGTAGTCGCCTCACATACCTGGCAAACCTGGGCCTGAACTCGAGATCGTACTGCTGGGGGAGACTGGCGTGGGCAAGAGCTCACTGGTCAATTTGATCGTAGGCGAAAACGTCGCCAGTGTCTCGTCGGACGCAATGGCATGTACTGCAGTCCCTACTCAGTACACCTTCCAGTGGAAAGACAAAGTTCTCCACTTATACGATACCCCCGGACTGGTCGACCCTCAGTCGGGCATCCGGCCCTTCGTTGATCCAATCGATAAAATCCAGCAGTTGATACGCCGCCTCAACGAAGGAAAGGGTCCCGACCTTCTCCTTTTCTGTATCGATAATACAAAGCCAACCTCTGCGCTCAGACGAAACTATCACTTATTCTCCAAGATCATCTGCGGGGGTAGAGTTCCTTCCGCTCTCGTCATCACTAAACTCAAGAAAGAACAGACCGAAGACAGCTGGTGGAGCGAGTACGGCGGCATCATCAAGAAATACGGCATCGACTGCGCGGAGCGTATCGGTTTTAGATGCCAGAAAGGTAATCACGCGGACGTGGATGGGCAGTCGAGGGAATCCTTCGTGTCGTGCTTTGTCTCATGCATCGATCGACGGAAACAGGGGTTCTACTCGCTACATTCCGTGGGTAAAACTGTCCGTTCGGTGACTTCTTTGTTACGTTCTCGAGCTTCGACAACGGTGAAGGCCTTGATCAGTCAGTGCGGGTTGGATGAGCAAACCGCTCTAGGGCTAGCGAGGTGTTTGGACTGCTGAGTATGTATACGCCTATACACCCTTCTGCGTGCTATTTTATTATTTTGATGTACCGCATTGACTACCCCTGTTCAGACCGTGTTCGTAGCTTCATGACATCTAATATTCTTTGACTCGTTTAATCATGATGATCATACGAGCTCGAACTTTCCCCGACATTTGACACGTTGTACATGGAAGTTTTGGTGCAAAGTTAAACTTGCTCCATCTCACGACCAGAACTTGAAAGGTATAGACCACTTCGATCTAGACGGCCGCCTGCAGTGGTTGCAACGATGTCCGAGGTGACTCGAATACCTGTTCTGATCATGAATTGCTCACTTTTTAGAACTCGGAGTCATCGCACCTCGTTGTTCGATGCATAATTGATGCATAACCCGGACGACACGTGTATCCATGGATCTAGTAAGCTAGCATTTTTTCTTCAATGCTATTTGCGTTGGAAATGAGATGTCCTTGTAGGCTACACGTGGCCTGCTGGCAACCTGCCAGTCACTTGTGTGACTCGGACGTGCAAAACAGCCTCACTGATTCACTCAGGCTCTGTTCTTGTATGACGACGTGATATGCATACTAACAGGAAAGTAAGGTAAGACCCTCAGAAAACAGACATCATCTGTATGCTTCGAGCGTGCTTCAAGTGATAGCAAATTCACGAAACTCGAGCGCTAACCCATTCAGTCTGCGATAGAACCCGCACGCTCCATGTCTCTGCAGCGCGACCCTGGAACCAATTAAACCTCGTGTCCACCCCTTTTCGGCCACGCGATTAATCACCGAGGATCATCTGGACCAGTCGAGGCAACCAGCAGCTTCGTGCGTGTCCTTACCCTTACCCTAACACAAATACCACCTTCGAGTCAGAGAGCCCAAGTTCAGTCAACTCATCCCCACCATCGATCCCCCGCCACACCGCTTGCAGCCTTTTCAATTCGCCACCTCGCCGTGCAGCCGACTTCCTCTCATCCATTAACCTTCAGTACCTTCGCTTCCTTCCATTTCACTGGTGCGAACGCCACTCGCTGCTGGATGGATGGGTTTCGATCTAACATTATCCCCACAGATTCCTCATGGACACACTGAACATCATCCTCTTCGGAGAGACAGGCGTCGGCAAGAGCTCAGTGATCAACCTGATCGCTGGGCAAGAACTCGCCAAAACTTCTCCCGACGTCCAGGGATGCACCATGTCCTTCAAAGATTACGCCTTCCCCAGAAACGGGCGTAGTTTCTTCATCTGGGACACCGTTGGCCTCGAGGAGCCGGAGTTGGGCGTCAATGGCTTCCTTCCCGCCATCGAGCAGGCTTGGAGGCTCATCCATCACCTGCAGTCTCACGGTGGTGTCGACCTACTGCTTTTCTGCATCCGCGGTAACCGTGTTACCGCCACCACCCAGAGCAACTATCGGTTGTTCTACGAAGTCCTCTGCAGATCCCAAGTCCCGATCGCCCTCGTCATCACCCACCTCGAGCGAGAGGAGAATATGGAAGGTTGGTGGGACAGGAACTCGGATAGCCTGGCGAAGTACGGGATCAAAGCAGCAGCCCATGCTTGCGTTACGGGCCTTGGCAGAAGCCATCGCAAATACGAAGAGTCGAGAAAGAACATTGACAAGATGTTGAACGGGGTCAACGTGCAAGGAAGATTCGTCATGCCCCCTGACGGGTGGTTCAAGGAGTTCTTACGCGCGTTCGGACTCTTCGCTCCGCTTAAGGAGAGGGCAAAGCAGAAGGATATCGTTCAGGCCTTGGAGAAGCGGTGCAAGTTGGACCACGCGACTGCCGAAAAACTCGCGAAGGAGATTATAGATGCGCAAAGTAAGGAGGCTCAGGCTCGGGCTGAGGCTGCGCGAAGTTAGGCTTCGTAGTACTGTACCCTAGTTTCGTCCTTCGCGTACTTAATCGCATCAGTCCAGTGCACACTCATATTTCCCTCGGTACGGTCCATAGCTTTGTATTACACTACAAAAACCATCTGTTGCTTTACAATATTATTTGCTCGTGGGTGCCGCCGATAGACCTGCCGTGTGTAAAACGATACGAAGTACTTCGAGGAACGTAGAGAAACGGCTGTTCTGTGGTATTACTAGCCTTCCATACGTCGAAGATGATCGTGTTTCCTCGACCCTACTTTCACATTTGAGCTAAAATAAAGCAACGATTGCTAACGAATTCGTGATGCTCAGACTCGAAACGAAGTATATATACAAGTACAGGGACTAGACATATTGCTCGTTCTATGTGGCTATCGTACGAGGCTCAGAGGATGCACGTATAACTAGCTATGAGGATCGCTGCTCATTATTCATGAGCAGGGCAGCCAGCCGCTTCGCCGTCTCCACATCCATATTACAGCGCTTAACCAGAGTACGAACCATCTTCTCCCCTTTGGGAGGGTTCTTGCTCTGCAAGAAGCTTCCCAAACCTGCCAATATTCTCGCAAACCATGACTCCGAAGTCATCGAGAACTTCCGTCGTTTGGGGTATAGGGATTGGAGGAGGTCGTGCATCGCCTTTTTCGACTCGCTGTACTTGTCGTCTTCCTCTACCCCGGTAACACATGCGTGCCCGACGCTGTGGATACCATACTTCTTGATATGTTCTTCGTTCCTCTTCCACCAATTTTCCATCTCGTCCTCCCTCTCCAGGTTGGTGATGACCAAGGCGATTGGAACCTCCTTGTTACAGAGGACTTCGTGGAAAAGCCGAAAGTTGCCTTGTGTCGTCGCCGTGATCCTGCTACCTCGTATGCAGAAAAGGAGCAGATCCACGCCGCCTGCCTCGCTCAGCTCACGTATGAGCGCGTGAGCTTTTTCTATGGCAGTCAGGTAGCCGTTGATCCCCATCGTGGGTTCCTCGAGGCCAACTGTGTCCCATATTCTGGTCTCGAAACCTCCGAAATGGAAGATATGGTTCGTAGACTGTAGGGTGCAGCCCTCGACGTCAGAGGAAACTTTTGCCCTAGGCCCTTGCGTTAAGAGGTTGATGACTGAGCTTTTTCCAACAC
Source organism: Chalciporus aff. trinitensis (assembly GCA_038089015.1). Classification (NCBI taxonomy): domain Eukaryota; kingdom Fungi; phylum Basidiomycota; class Agaricomycetes; order Boletales; family Boletaceae; genus Chalciporus; species Chalciporus aff. trinitensis. The sequence goes on from JBBPJZ010000257.1 coordinate 8,896, forward strand.
CGGTTTCCCCGAAGAGAATTATGTTGAAAGGTTCTGTGGTACGCCACGTCTGATTGGTATGGCTGATGGAGATGATCTGAAACCGACGCTCACCAGTGGACATTTGGGGATCGACCTTGAACTCTAGTAGCGCTGCTTGTGATGTCGAGTTGGAGGGATTGTATGAAGGTCGAGATGGCTGAAAAGGCTTCTGACTGGCGTTAGGTTGCACAGTCGGAAGTTTCATGAGGTGGACGAAGTCACATGGAAAGCAGTGTCCAGCCCCGAGGATCACGCTGGACCAAGAGCATGGACTTCACCTGGACCAGCCGGAGTCCGGGGACAACGTGTAGCGGTGTGAGCACCACAGCATCCATTTTCATAGCGCAAGGGGGATTACACACGCACATGGACGTGTTGCACACATCGTGAGGCGAGTAACTGGTATGTGGTAGTGATCGGAACAGGAGTGATACACGATGCAAGCAGTGTACAGGATTGACACTGGACAGCGGCACAAGTTTGAGGAACGTCAACACCTCTTGTCACCTGATAAGTATCGCAGTGTCAGGCTGAAACATTTACATACACGCAACGCTTGTGTCTGAATCAACCTACTTTGTCCGAAAAGTGGGAAACTGTCATCTCGAATTTTCTGACGTCTAAGACGGCAATTGCAAAATATACCGGCGAATTTTCAAGAGCCCATTCGTCTACTCAAAATAAATATCTAAAAAAAAATCAGAGTAGTGTATAAGCTTGTCTAAATGAAATTCCGGTTGAGAAAACTGGAACAAGTGGTAGATTTGAACGTGCCAGAGGGTTGCCGGCGTGATCGGCGCAAAAGGGGACAGAGTTGTGACTTTGCAGAGCGATCGGCAAGCGCAAGAATGATGCTGTGCCGCATGCTGCCGCAGCCGTCCAACTCCGCCTGAAATACTCTTAGTCACTCCTACTATCTGTGTGGTGTACTGGAAATCAGTTTGCATCTCTGTTCCAACGATAGTATTAGCTGCATGAGGACTAGTATGTAATTGGGCATATGGAGATGGACCAGGTTCTTAGTCATGGTACTAGTGAGCACTAATTTGATAGCACGTTTACCAACCTTCGTCCTCAATGCAAGTGGCCACTCGCGTTGCAATATCAGGGTCTAGACCGCACCGTTTCGTCAAAATACGAATGAGATCCTTACCCTCGGGAAAGCTCCCCTCCACCAACGTATTCAAACCCTTCAAGCTCCAACCGAACGAAGCCTCTGAAAGCATCGAAAACCTTTCTTCTTCCTCGAATGTCAAGAGAAGGGATTTGAGGATCTCCCTCGACTCCGAGTACTTGGGGTGAGACTCCAACGTCGTGATACAGGCATGCCCTGTGAAGACCATGCCATACTTTTCCAACGTCTTCTCATTTCGTTGCCACCAGGTCTCCATATCTACCTTGCTCTCCAAGTGTGTCACGGCGAGTGCGATAGGGACCTTCTTCTCTCCCAGTGCTTCGTAGAACAACTTGTAATTGCTCTGCATCATCGCTGTGATCCTGATTCCACGGATGCAGAACAAGAACAGGCTGATGCCTCCCATGACATTCAACCTTCGGACGAGTTGAAGTGCTTCCTTGATGCCACGTGCGTAGCCATCGGGACTCTCCTCGGGCTCTTCCAGGCCAACAGTGTCCCATAAGCGGATGGTTGTAGAGCCAAGCTGGAACTGGTACTCTGAAGCATCCAAGGCACACGGAGGAATGTCTGGCGACATCTTGGCGAGCTGAGAGCCCACAAGAAGATTGATGAGAGAACTGTTTTCTACGCTGGTCTCTCCGATGAGCAGAACGTGTAGATCCTTAGGAAGTTTGGTCTGTTCGGGTAGTAAGCGATCAAAGAGACGTTTGCGAACGGGTGCTTGACGCCCATCGCGATGCCCAGGTGGGTGACGGTTGTCGGGCAAGGCGATGGTGCAAGCATGGCCAGAGGACGACGGGTCGAGTGTTTGAGGCATCTCCGAGTTGTCCATCCGTCCTTCCACGGAGGGTATGGTATCGGAAGAGGCCCTTTTGGCTTTACAGAGGGCGTTGATAAAGCTGGATCTGGCTGGGTCACCTTTGGGAATGAGTCGTAGGGCATCTTCGACCCTCGAGATTGCTTGATCAATATCGCTGACGTCGCGACTTAGCCTGAAACGTCGCAGTAAGACGGCACCGAGATTGTACAGACGATGGGGCCTGTCAAAATGGTCCCCAGGGGGCATCTGGACAGAGTCTCTCAATTCCAAGATTAAGGCGTCGAGTTCGGCTAAGGTCCCTGTGTTTCCAACTTTGCACCGTTTGTACATTTGACATGCAAGCTCTGCGGCTCGGTATTCATGGGTGCCCGAATCACAAGAATGCACAAGCTCAGCGAGAATCCCCTCGATTTCGCTGGAAACGGTTTCTTCACATCCCTGCTCCCCGTAGCGATACAAGAGAGTTTGGGCTAGGCGTAGTAATGTCATGGCTCGATCGGGGTGACCGACACGACGCAGCGTGAGCGCATCCCGATAATGCAAAATCGGGACGGCGAGGTTCGTACCCCCAACCCGGCAACTGATAGACTCGGCCATAGCCAGGTTGGACAGCGCAACAGCTCGGCATGGATGGTCGGCAGGGCAGATATCAAGAGCATGCTTCAAATGCTTGAGAGCATGATCAAGATCCTCCATCACACCATGTTGATGGTAATGGAGGAGAGCCTCATGCCCTTTATCAGTCGCTTGTGCCAGAGATGAGGACCACTCCCAAGCCGACAAACAGAAACGCAGCGTTAACCCGAGGATAATGTTAGAACGCTAACACGTGCTCACCAGGGTGTGGCCCTCACGGAGATCAGCTCCCCAGTGGTTGTAGCGCCGTTTCTCTACAGCAACCAGCAACGACGAACACCAGTCCACTTTTACATCCCCGGGAGAGAATACAATCACTGGAACGGTCCTCAGTACTCGTCAGTTGCATGGAAACGTTGGTATCCTCACGGCTAGTCTGGTCAAGTAAATCGCCCACGCTGACCGTCGACGTGCAGAGAGGTTCCCCGCTTCCCAACATTGGCTCGATCTCGAAAGAGGCGCAGAACGTAAATTGGATGACGAGGGATGGATCAGAGGGACTGAAGCTTATGAGCAGAAGCAAGACAGAGTGGAATCAGTCTCACAGGAGAATCTCGTCGTCCCACTCAATCACGCTGTCATGGACTAGGAGTGACTTGTTCCTTGTCCTTCTTTTAGTGTTCTCGAATTCGACGAGGATGCAGAAGCCAATAGGATTTCGTCTCAGACCAACGATGACACCCTCAGCCCGGATACCTGGAATAGAGTCACTACAGTGGCCAAAAAGCAACTATAGGGAAGGGTTTACGAGTAATGACGGATTGTGCAGTGTCGTTTGTGGGTGCAGCGGATAGAAATCCTCTGGCTGAAGCGAATCCGGAGCTTACGCCTCGCTCGCTCAGTAGTTCGGTGATGGCTTCACTACCAGCGCACGCCCATCTGTTCTGCAGGAATACGGCCTCTGAGGCCAGTCAGCAATTAATGAGCGTCGTCTGGGGGAGAGAAATGCCTACCATTCTCATATACGACTGCGTCGGTATAGTGTGATAAAAAGGCTCTAAATTCCTCATTTTGCGTGAGGATCTCATGTGTCAGTCCCTCCTGACGGAATGTTCAGATCCGTGAGATACGAATGTCAGATAGCCCAACCTTTTCGACCATGCTAATCCACTGCGAGTCATGGGTAACGGCAACCTTCGCACCAGGATTCTAATCGGAGATGATTAATACACAGCTGTGTCGAATCTATTATTACCCAGACCTTGTCTAGTAAGAAGCGATTGATAACGTCGGAAGGATGGAAGGGCTTGCGATTCCTTCAGACATGGTAAGGGTGGCGAATCACAAAACTCACTGGGGATAAGGCTGGATCATCTTCTACACCCCAACCAACATTAGCATCCTTGATCGGTTACCGGTATAAAACCAAGTACAGACCTATTTGAACATTACCGCGCCGCCTTCTACCTAGGGTCGAAAACAACGCGAATAGGAACACAAAGAAAAGCGCGGGCTGCGGCCTTGATATAAATGCAACCAGCGGCCCGGGGATCCACCATTTTACAGCAATTTTAAAACCGCTTATGAAGACCGTTTGATTTGGGTGGGGGCTGACTTCAGAACAGTTGCGCCAATCCAAGCCACCACCTAACCACTTGTAGGTCCGCTGGAGGCCGAGTCCCTCGTCTTCCCGGATCACCTGGATTTTCCCGGTCCCAGAGGGCCTATGGAATGATGCAAGGGACCATGTTCGCGCTTTATAGAAACCCGTGATAAGATAGAGGGAGTCGCGCCCGGCAGGACCGCACCAGGCCCGTCCCTGTTCAACTGCGATCCTTCGAAACTTCTCTTTTCCATGTTCTTTCAGATGAACACTAGTGGCACCAAGAGGGAGGATGAGGATGGCGCCTGAAGAAGAGGAGTGGACGAATTCGTATTCGATCCTTGACATACGACACTGTAAGATGGAATGTGCGCTGCCCTATTATCAACATTAGGGCCTACCTGGGCTGGCCAGGTTCCGAGGTTTGTTGCCGTGGTTGCTCTTGTGGTACAACGTCAGGTGAACTGATAACATGTCCGGGAGGAATTGCATGGAGATTCACGTCAAGTTCGAGCAAGCCGCGCGCCAAATGAATAGGAAGGAAATGGCGAAAACGGGAGGGTTGACGACCGCATGCATAGAGCTCGTGTTCATGGGAATGGGTTATGTTGAAGTAGACATGGAACCTGCCATTTGTGTCGACAAAACCAACGTCTCCGATATGGAGTCCGTCGTCTTGATATGATTCAGGAAGGTCGCTCAGGCTTGGCTCCGGAGTCCATAAGGGGAAGCCATACTGGGGGCGTTGCAGATTCTTCGCATATAAATCCTGGAGCGAATCGTACATTTCAGGGAGTTGGTGAGTTTGTGGACCAAGAACGAGTAGTGTGACTGAACATAGAAAAGTGACTGAAGTTAGTGGAGTATATATGACGATGTGTATGCGTTGAGAGGGTCCTGCCGCGGGATCAATCGACCAGCACAGGATGGAGCCAAAGGGTACTTACTACGCGCCCACCAGATTGCAGTGAGTGCAAACACATCTTACACTTTAACTTAGAATTACGAGAACCGCGATGAACCTGAACACTCATGAACTTGAACTCTGACCCAGGCCCCTTCCTAATAACCATGCAGGAACCCCCAGGCTCAGGCTGATGTCACTGGCAGGCTTACTTGTCCGCACATGGATTTCACCTTATTATTCATCTTCGCGCATTCTAGTTCACCAACACGACTGAATCTTCTTAACGAAGTCTTACAGGGATGACTGTGAGCTATTCCTGCGTGTCACAGTTGGAGTTGCAACGTTGAAGGGCCAAGCCTCGGGCTCGATCAGTGCAGAGTTCCAAAGTCTCAAGAGTCCCAAGCCCCTGCGACCAAGCGCACCACCATGAGGTGCGCACCACGTTGAATCGGATGCGGCTTGGTGAGTGTGCATGGCAATCCAACGGAAGTACCTGCAAGTTCCAATGCCAGCAGATGACGTGACACGATTAACCAGAACCCTACCTCTTCCGAGCCCACACGAACGAGTGTGGACTTGAACAAATGAACGCCGTGACGAGGAACGGCCACACATCCAGTACAACTACTACTAGTATGCAGCTGATCAACTGCGCCTTAAGGTGGCAAAACGACGCTGAAGGCATACCCACCCACCCGGAAACGTGGTCAGACAAGACCACTGCGCCACACGGTGTAGTCGAGACAACCACGAGCTGAAATGGAGAGCCTAAAGGTGTGTGGCTAGTCATCGACTAACGGAAGTGACAAGGTGCCATCAGAATTTTCTTCTGATAATGCCTCTGAAAAACAGATTCTTTCATGGCATCATCACCACCTATCCAGCAAGGCCAGGGCTCCAACATCACATGGGCATTGTGGGGTCTTCTATGTGTCGAAAAGCACCCCTTCGTGTCTGAGGTGAGTGTTCCCCTAGTGAAACTCACTTATACCTAACATCTTGATTTGAATCCACTCTCGTCCGCGCTTATTCGGCTCCAAAATGTCCAAGTGTTCATACTATCACGAAACCTTCTCTGTATTCGAACAGTATCTCAGCGATCTTTACCCCCATCCGCTGAGATGGGGTGAGTACCAAGACGTCTTTATTGTGTATGTGACTCACGTCGAAGGCAGGGAGTCTCGGAGGGTACTCATTCTCGGGTTACTCGGGGTTGGGAAAAGCTCACTTGTCAACATGCTGATCGGAAAACCAGTCCCTCCTTGTGAGCGACGACATCGACGTCATGCATGCAGCGGTCGTCGAATATTCAATCCCCCTCTGCGAAATTTCGGGAGATGATACCATCGGGTCAGAACACTCCTCATCCCCCTGGAATACCATTAAGATGCGCTTGAAGTATGTGTACTGCATGCGTCGCAAGAGGTTGACGAGGGACCAGGTAGCACATCCGCAAAACACGTGGAAGACATTCTGTCGAGGGTGTTCCCCCGGTCCTCGTTGTTACCGGCTTCCGCCATCGCCGTGGATCCGTCGAGGATTGGTGGGCTACGAACGGCGAGCGCTATTCAATTTAGTTTTGCAGGTCACGTATGTATAAATACATGGGACCCAGCCCACCCCTCTTGGAACCTCCTGGACTCAAAATACGAGGAGGCACAGAAGCTTGTTCGAGATATGGTGATATCTGTTGTGTACTAACTATAGTTTCACACTTTACACATAGTACTGCGTATATACTGTAAGATGCACCAGTATATGTGGTCTAAATAACCGACTCCAGGTCGGAGGGAGTAAGGATACAGGTCTGGAGCAGCTGCACTCGCACTATTTGTACATCATCTTCACGAGCTCTTCAGCCTGCTCCTTGGACAACCCGCAGCGATCCCTGAGATTCTTCCAGTTTATCCTATCCCTCTTCGCTACATTTCCAGCCTTGACCATTCCTACCACCTTCCTCAAGAACGCCACTCCCCAAATTCCTTCGCCCCTGTTGCCATAGGCGATCGAAATTGAATCCTCGAGCAGGGTCAGAACCAATTGTCTAGACTGGGAGATTTTACCGCCATAGATCGTCTGGTTATCGGGATCGCTCTCGGAGAGCGATGTTATGCATGCATGACCGATCACGTTTAGGTTGTAATCCTTGATGAGGCTGCTGCCATTTCGTCGCCACCAGTCATCCATGGATGTTTTCTGGGTTTCAAGATGAGTGATGATGAGAGCAACGGGGACTTGCTGTTCACAAAGGAACTCTTGGTAAAGGCGATAGCAATGCAATTCGGTCTCGGTGATCCGACCCGCCTTCTTGCAAAATACAAGCAAGTCGACTCCACCCTCCTCGTGCAGCTTACGAACCAGGTTGGCGGCATTCTCCAACGCATCCGCGGCAACGTCGTGTCCAAGATGCATTCCGTTGAGACCCATAGTGTCCCAGATAACGAACTGATGCGATCCTCTGTTGATCTCGTATCTGGCGAATGACAGCGTGCAGTTGTTGATGTCTGTAGCTATATCTGCTAGCTGACGCCCAGAGATGAGGTTGATGACGGAGCTCTTCCCGGCACCTGCCTCGCCGAAAAGGATTGCATGGAATGCGCGTTTGGGTGATTGGAAACGCTGAACGAGGGTGGTGGCGAGGGGAATGCTAAGCTGACAGCCGGCAGAGAAACCTGATGGGCTCTGCGATGAGAGATCGGGGCGTAGGGGTATCGGGTTGGTGGCGTGTTCCTGGATGAGTGATTGGAGTGCTTGTTTCGATTGAGCGTACATGGAATCGATTTGCGTTTCTCCACTCTGAACCGTCGTGATGCCTACGTGAGGGAGAGTACAGACGGGAATGGCGAACCGCTGGAGGATGATGTCACAATTCCGTGCCCACCATTCCTCGTCAGGAGTGTCGAAGTGAGTTAAGACGAGAGCGATTTTCACCTGACCGGCAAAGAAAAAGTCGTTGAGAAGCCGGTACAGGTTTCGAAGAGGTGCGTTAATTGCTTCTTTTCGAGAGCAGAGGAGAATGAGGTCGACGCCATCGTGTAAGTTTTGAAGGAGGGCGTGCGCTTGCTCGTAAGGAGAAAGTGGATCGGAATCCTTCATCTTGGCTTGGCAAAAACCAATGGTGTCCCACAGATGATACTGCTTCTCTTCGATAGAGAATGGGTACCAGCGGGTTCGCAGAGTGCAAGTCTCTAACCCCGTGGACACCTCCGCTACCGCCCTCCCAGTAAGAAGATTGATGATGGAGCTCTTCCCGCATCCGGTGACGCCAAACAGCACGACGTTATACACCCGTCTTGCGAATAAATGAGACAAACGTAGAGGATCCGATGTTTCACTCGCTGTGGACCATCATTAAATTTCCTCGTGGACATCACAATATGGAGAAGCACCAGTAGGACAGCGGGCCTTCAAATTCTTTGGGGCTCTGGGGAGACCAGTGGTGATGACTACTCGAGGCCTCACAAGTTTAGGTAGGGACCTGTGGCGATTGATTGACTCGAGGTGATCTACACTGTGTAGTTCAGGAAGAAGAGTGTCAACCCATTGGTTGAGTCACGGTCCAGTTCCTTACCCTACTCTTACCCTGCCTCATGTTCCATGCACCCCAAAAGGGCCGACGGTCGTTTCCCCCGCAACTTCCATGTTGGTTTCATTTTGGTTTCGCGATATTGGACTAAATGTATGGCCAATGACTCGGCAGGAACCTTGTTTACACTTGAATCATACTACATTACTGAATATAGTAACATTTTCCCACTACCAAGAAAACGCGACATCACAGCCACAATTTCCGCACCCCAGTGACCTTCTAGACAAGGTGAAGACACCATGATGCGACAGTAGTACTCGGCCCCAGTCGGGATATGATTTCCGAAGAAAAAGTTAGACAAACCATCGCTAGTGGCAAGAAAATGATTGGAGCGATGGCATTTCCGTGCTCAGAACTGACGTGAACGTGCAAAGTTGCATCAGAACAAAATCTGGAAGTTGTTGCGACCGAAACCAGGACTCTCGACGCATGGTTTTATCTTGACGTTTGTTTAACCTGGACCAGCTGCAGCCGGAGTCCGGGGACAACGTGTAGTGGTGTGAGCACCACAGCATTCATCTTCCTTGCGCACGAGAAATTATACATGCACATGCACGTGTTGCACACATTCTGAAGCGAGTAAATGGTATAATATGTGATGGTTGGAACAGGAGAGGTACACGATGCGAGGGGTACAGGATTGACACTGGACACTGAACAGCGATGCAAGTTTGAGGAACATCATTCAAGGAACAACATTAGCTTCAGAGGAAGCCACACTATTTGTGCAGAGTTTCACGATAAATGACAATCAGACAAACTTCATATGGTTGGAACGAGTGGCTGACCAGCTCTTAATACAGCTCTCTCCCGTGGGATGCTTATTAGTATCACGATGTCGGGCTGATACGAGCATAACACTTGCGTCTGAACCAACCTGATTTGTTAAAGTGGGAAGCTGTCGCCTGGAATCTTCTGACGCCCATCTGATGTGGCAAATGTTTACTTAGTTCAGTAACCACTGGCCGAGTAACCGGAGCAGATTGAGCGATCTCGTACCTGTCGGTTGCATCGTAGGGTCTGGCTGGTGATCGCCCAGCAGCTGCGTGCTATGTGGCTCGATAAACGTTGAATAAGGATCTCTTTGGTTTACTTCTAAGCATTCCCCACCCACGTTCGTGGGCCATGTCACTTTCCCACAGGGCCGTCCTCCCCTGAGCTGCTTCAGGGCGTGACAATGGGTTGATCTGAGTGCTACTCAGGCAGGAATATGTATCAAAATGTAGAAATGACGAGGAGATGGTCATGAAAGACAAGCTGGAAATCCGGAAAGATAAGCAACTGATGCAGAAGTAGAATGTATCTCACCAATTCCCGGCCGGACCGACCCTTGTCCTGGAAGGAGCTAATAATTAGGCCAAGCCGATTACGGGTAAAATGACGACACACTCATAATAAACGACGGATAGGGGCTTGCTTCATGTCAGAGCGATTTCCGGAAGCAGATGCGCGAAAGATGCAAACATTTAGAGAGCGAATCGCGACTGTGCGCCTCTGCGCGCCCTGATCCGCAAACCGGCAGTCGATATGCTGTCGCGACGTCGCCTGTATGCGAACATCAAACCACTGTCAAACCAAGTATAACGCATCTACGTTAGCCAACACCGCTCGGTGGATCAGCGAATTGTTCGCTCGAGATTCGGGTAGTAGAAGCATGGGAAAATGGTGGCTGGAGTTGTCATCCGATAAGTTCATTCATGTTCAAGCTGTGGTGATCATGCTAACCTCAAAAGTTACAAGTGGCAGCCTTATCAGGCGTAACTGAGATAAGCACCTCAAGAAAATGGAGAGGATCCCACAAAGCGCTGGTCGAAGGCCTGTGCATAGATGATCAACTTGCGTACTGATTCAACGAATATCTATAGCTGGATACGTAGAGAAGCGTAGTGTGTGAGAGGACATTGCGGGTATTGCTAACCGCTGAAGGCACAATGCCGACGTTTGCCGATACCGGCTGGGCTGTCTGTCGCCGAGAGAAGAGGAAAAGAGAAGAGAAAAAGAGGAAAACATGCGTTTTACACGTGTTTACATTCCGTTTTGGGACTCATGTGGATGGCTGATCCGACATGACTGGGAGGACGGACCAGTGATGGAAAACATGAGGCTTGTCTGAGCGTGGTGGTTGCATGTGATGGGCGTGATTGAGGAGCGAAGGTGGCTTCTGACAGCCTCTGACGAAACATGGAGGAGAAGATCTCAATCAGCAAGCGGATGATGTTATCTCGGCTGCTCGGGGCGCATTGTTCGCCTCGTCAGACTGTCGGCGAATACGTCTGCTGGTGAACGGGGCAAAGAAGCTGCTGACCCACTAGACCCTAGTCTATTCCTAGTTCTGGTGCTAGCGTAGTCGTATTGAATACTAATCGTACTAATCGACTATGCAATTTCATGATTTGCTTGATTTGAGGATGTGATAGAATCAAGGGTTACACAGCCACCTATCAAGCTCAAAAGGCAAGGGTGCTGCCCTCCCAGGTTCGCACGCCTCTCTACCAGGGCCATCCTTCTCTCTCCTCCTCCTCCCCGACGACAGCGACGGCGACTACTCTTTTTACGACCTCGACGACGCCCCCACCACACAGCAAGACACCCAGACCTATCCACACGTCGTCCAGTCTCGTGATGGCGACGCGTCCGAAGCTTCTTCGCAGCATCGCAGCAGCCTCGCTGCCAGCTGCGGGTCTATCATCCGCCCTCTTCGGCCTGCGGGTTTCATCTCCCGCTGTCGTGTTCCTCGCTACTCTTTCTCTTCTCCCAACCAAACCTCTTTCTCCTCCCTCTCCATCTCCGATAACCCCAGTCGTCGTCCAGTTACACATCCCGAGAAGGTCATTGATCCTTGCTCTTCTCTCCCTTTCCTCCCTCTCCTTCCTTCTCGACGGTCTCGCTTATGTTGCTTATGCTGTCTTCAACGGTGTGTGGAGACATGGCACTGGCGTTGAAATCGCCGCCCTACTCGGTGTCATCGCGTATGCTGCTCTTGCGGCTGTTGGGGCTTACAAGGATGTGAACAACATCGAGATCTGGTCTCGCAAGCGCGTCAAGGCTGCTATCTTCATTGCATTGGTGATAGACGCTGCTCAAGTGGTTGTTCTCTTCCTCAACGCCAAAACACGCGGTGAGTGGTCTATTTATGCATATATGCGTCAATAATCCTTAATCGGATCCCTCAGATCCGAGACACATTTGTGACAGCTCCGAGCTCTCAAGGTGTATCCCTAACGCTTTTCACTTCTTCACGCCTCTCGTCCGCGTCGTCTTCCTTGTTCCACTCCTTTTCGCTCTCTTTTCTCCGCATGTCGTCTATATCCCTGCTGACTCCGCGGAGATCGCAGCCGCTGAGAGTGCGCCTCTTGTCCAGGAGGACGGGAATGGACCATCCGTTGCTGAGAGCAGCAAGTATGGCACTTTTGCTACCCAAGGACAGCAGCTCGTGGCGGGTCCTGTCAAGGTGAGTAGAATCTATGCTCTCAGGTGACCAGCGTTTTGACATGGAATGTTCCTCTAGACTGAATCATCCCTTGTTACTTTGCTTCGATTGGTTCCTTTCATCTCTCCTGCCAAAGGTCTCATTGTATGTGGTACTCTGTCTTATTCCCTATTGTGTGCTAACGTTCACCCCACAAGCTGTCAATTACTGTATTCCATGTTCTGACTCGACTTCTCACTCCTCTTCTCCCACTTTCCCTTGGTGCTGCCGTTAACGCATTTATCTCTTCGTCCAATAGCTCACCGATCCCTATGCCACTTGGTACCTCGCCGTACACCTACATCGTCTTGTTTACTGCAGTGCAATTTCTCACTTCCACCGGTGGTCTCCCCAACCTCACCAAGACCCTTGTGTCCCGGCTCGGTGCTGGTGCAGACGACGCGCTATCATCGTACTATGTTGACCACCTCCTCGGTCTCGGTCTTGGGTCTAGCAAAGCGAGGGTCCTAGATGATTTGCATGCTGACCTAGCAAGCAGTGCAGCCTCAAGTGCCCTCCATGCTCTTTCGGTTCTCACAGCAGTTGTTGATGATGATCTAATCGGTGTAATTGTTCTTGGTCTGCTTTTCGGCTGGGAGTTTGGAGTCGCTGTGTTGATTGCCCTTGGCATATATGGTGCGTTTACATCGACTTCCTTGACGGGACCGCACTTCTTAATGCTTTGTAGGTTACCTGGTTTGTCTCAACTCGCGACCTTTGCTTCTTTCTTCGTGCCCTGCCAAAACTCCGATGTTCGCGTTCGTGCAGGCACTGTTCGCTTCCGGCGGACTACTGCTTGGTAGCTTGTACGTTGCAAAAGGTGTTACGGAAGGCATTTGGAGTGCTGGTTCTTGGGTTGCTTGGATGTGGTACTGGGGTATCCTCGTCCTCCCCCTCACGTGGACTCCTTCATTACGAGGTGTTATGGGTAATCTGAGGTCGATCTTCCAGGTGCTCGGCGAACCCATGGGAGTTGTCGATGGAAAGAACACTATCGATGCAACTCATGGTGTTGAAGTCAGATTTGGTGTGTATCTCTTGTATATGCTCGACCAATGCAAACTTACGGTGCATCTAGATAATGTGACACTCACCTATCCCTACACGGACTCACAGGCTCCGATTACTGCCCTCACCGGTGTTTCGTTCACTCTCCCAGCCTCTACCGTCACTGCCATTGTCAGCTCCCCTGGTTCCGCTAAGTCGAGCATTTTGAAAGCACTTTACCGCCTCTATGACATTGAGTCTGGCTCTATCTTTGTTGACAATGCACCTATCCACACTCTCACACTTGCCTCACTTCGTTCCGTTGTCGCTGCCATTCCGGACATCTGTTCTGAAGGGCGTGAGAAGGCACTCTCCCGTGCATTGGCAAAGGATGCAAAAGTCGTTCTTCTCGAGGGTTCTTTGGAGCGTGCTTGCATCAGTGGCAGGACTGTGGTCTGGGATATCGGAACAGGCAGCCTACAAGGCATTGAAAGCGTTGACCAGTAAGTTATCGGCTTCCATGAAGCGCTTTGCTCTTTTTTGATCCTCTGGGCCGACAGAATCTTGGTTGTTAAGGACGGACAGCTTATCGAATCTGGGTCCTTTGACGAGCTTGTTCGAGCAGACGGGCAGTTCACCTCATTGTGGGCCAACCACGTTGGTGCTGTTACCGTTCCTTCGTCGTCTGTCACCGCAGCTTCTGGTGCTGCGGAAGGCTACGATGTCTCGATTGCCAATCTCCGTACTGAGAGTCAAGCTGGTGAGATTGTTGGGGATGTGTCGCTCTCTGACTCGCCACGGGCTGTAACCGCGTCGATTCGCGCTGCATCTGTCCGTGCACCTACTGCTTCGATTCGCGCCACGTCCATCAAGCCCACAGCTAGCGTCAATGCAGATAGTGTTGCTCCCTCTGTCCCCCCGAAAGAATTGCCGGTTTCAATTTCATTCCCCACATCTCCAGAAGCATCCGAACCCATTGCATTCCCGACCTCATCTGAGGGCCCCGCACCTGTGACGTTCCCCACCTCGTCTCCATCCGTGCCTATCTCCTTCCCTAAGACTGACGACTCTCGTTCAATCGATAGCGCTTCGCAGGCGCATACTCGGCTGCCAACATCTATCACATTCGATACTACTGCTACACCACCACGCGTGTCTACTCCTGACCCCACTGGTGCATCTTCCTCTTCTCCCACTCCCGAGGCAGAAGGAAAGAGAAAGCGGATCTCGTCGCAGAACTTCCAACGCTTGGCTCGGAGGATTTCTCTTTCTGGCCCCAGAAAAGGAACGGGAATCCAAGGGATACCGGGTATTGCCGGCATCGCAGGTGTACTCAGGCGCGACACCGTGAAGTCAGACAAGGCCAACGGAGAGACTAGTGGACGCGAAGGTACTGACGCTGCAGGGGGTAGCGCAAGCGCACCCGAGACTGCACGAAACTCTGGCGAGATCACTGCGGAGCGGATCGATAAGGAGAAAGAAGAGAAGAAGCGTAAAAGGAAGAGTTTCATGGAGGTTGTTAGCGTGATGCGAGGAGACAACAACAGCGGCGCTCCTGCAGCCATCGCCACGCCCGTGGTTGCGGATACCGAACCGCAGGTTTCTAACACTTCCGACGCTTAAGGATGGGGAAGATAAAGTTAAGGGCAAGGATTTCTTTCTGTTTGTGATCTTATTCTGCACCTCTTTTCCGTTTCTTCCTGTGCTCCATCTCGATGTTCCGTTGTTTCAATGCTCCCTTCTCTCCTGTGTTCTAATCTCACCGTTTCGTTGATCCTCAATTTGTTCTTCTGCTCATCGCTCATCGCATCTCCAACGATCTATTTCATCTTTTCCTTCATCAAGTTGCTGCACTTCATAGTGAGTATTAAATAGTTGTTTCATAGTCGCTCATCATCCCCGATCACCAAGTAGTCGACGTAGTTAGCTCATGACCATTTCACGACCCGTCATCATGCCCCCAATTTATTACACTTGTCGGTTTATCCGTAGCAGATTCAAAGCTCGTGACTTTGAGAACCTGTTGACGGAAATGAGGCACGAGAAGAATGACTTAGATGTCAGTGTGCAGCACTCTGGGCGTTACCCGCTCGGCAGATTGCGATTTCCCCACCGGAATTACATATCCAGTTTGATATGACGATTTGAAATTGATAACGGGGAACTCACCAAGCTGAGATCGACTCGAGCTCATCTTAGATACCACCTCGGCGATCAACGGGGTCCACGATTCGGTCAGCTTAACGTTAGCATGGAGAGAGTTCCCTCAAGGTCAATATTCTTACCCCATTCCCTACACCGTATTACTCTTTGCAAGGCAGGTTAGCGTGTCATTAAATTTACCACGAAGGTACTTCGATCGGTAATCCCAGAAAAGGAAATGGGTCTAGATCAGGCCAGAAGTTGACAGTTTAGAGTTTAGACCGGAGTTCGAAGTTGGAGGGGGATGAATTATAAAAGAGGGGCGTCTTCGAACCCCCATTTCATTCCAACCCTCCCTCGCACGTCCACGTCCCTTTCGTTCAGTGTTTCCAGGTCTCGGTTACGTTCGGTCTCCTGTACGACGATATCAAGGCAATCTAGTGTATTATCAGTGTCTGCATCACACGCTTCTCGAGATCGCATCATCATGTCGAAAATCTACGTTGGGTCAGTCTGCATTCGTACTGCGCATAATTAACTTCCGCTTCTCCTGTCGTCGGCGGAGGGAAGCGAAACTGATGCATTGGCTTGTTCCCGTTCTCGTATCTGTAGAAATTTGAGTTGGAATACAACCGATGACGCTTTGCGACAAGTCAGTGTTCCTGATCCCAAAACAGCCTCTTGCTATGTTATTTTGTCTATCTCCGAATGGATGTTTCTTACGCGTCTCCACTCTTTTACATGGCTCCGTTCTCGTTGTCGTCCTATGCCTGGTGCCATTGCACATCAAACGAATGTCACAAAAATAGGCTTTTTCTCCATACGGACAAGTGCTCGATGTACGCGTCGTCGTTTCTTATATCGCTGTCAGAAAGCTTATTTTTGGTGACATGGCATTTCGTGACACTTCATATCGGCTGCAGAGCATTGTCATGCGCGATCGTGACACGGGTCGTTCCCGAGGTTTCGGTTTTGTAACATATGGCACTCCCGACGAAGCGAATGCGGCCATCGCTGCGCTCAACGAGCAAGAGCTCGATGGCAGAAGGGTCAAAGTGAACATGGCTAATGCCCGCTCAGGTGGTGGTGGAGGCGGGGGCTTTGGTGGAGCTCCCTCTGGTGGCTATAGTGGGGGATATGGTGTGTATCCGGACGGCGTTCCCTGTTAGCTTGCTAATGCGAGAGTAGGTGGTGGTGGCGGTTACGGTGGTGGTCAGGGCTACCCCGCTGGTGGTGGTGGATATGGTGGAAGTTTCGGCGGCCAAGGCTTGTTTTCATCATCAATTGAGATATCTTGCATTCTGACATTCCCATAGGTGGCTTTGGTGGTTACGGCGGCGGCCAGCAAGGGTACCAGGGTGGTGGATACGGAGGCTATCAGCAACAGCAGGGTGGTGGTGGATATGGCTACTAAGTGTCTGTATGTGAACTCGTTCTTCTTGATTTACGCTATGATCCTGACGCATCCGGCAGTCGTCGTCTGTTACCTCTTCGCTTCTTACCACAGTCATTCCTTTTCTGCATTGCTTGTCTTGTGTCGCCGGCTTGTCCTGTTCACGAGTTAGTGCCGTTCTGGATGCAGGTTGTACTAGTATCATCAATACTTTTTTTTCATCCTTTCTGATTGCGCAGTTCTCTCTCCAACCTTGTTCCTTCTTCATTCCTCTTTACTGCGTGATTTTCTGCTTTCGCGCAATGGTCTTGTATAATATTAAAGCAACCAATTCTTGGTGCTTCTGTCCCTTCCTAAACTGTGATAAGTATGTGTCATGTCGCCGGCAACGCTGGCTATCAGATGCGATCCTTGTAACCGTGCTGGATTGATAGTCCATGATCCTCAGCGCTCTTGAATTGGACAAGGGCAGTCAAGCCTCGAAGCGAGCACTACCTCGATTACATCGCAGAAACACAGGAGTAAGAGATATCTGGTACAAACGCCATCTGCATCAAGTTGTCTGATAATACAGAGATTGAAACGATCATGCATGCGAATCACGAGAAACGAATTCAAATGGCAGTTCAGTGCACGGGTCAGTCTCCGCTGCATCACCAACTTCCACCTCCACCTCCACCTCCGTAACCGCCGCCGTAGCCACCGCCTCCACCACCACGGCCACCGTAGC
>JBBPJZ010000258.1:0-26263 GCA_038089015.1 Chalciporus aff. trinitensis
TAGCTTAAAAAGAATCACTATATACAGAAATGGTTCCTTTTATCACTAAAACTACACATTGGTGTCATAGGATGCTATAGATGTACAATAGATCAGCTATGACATAAGGTATTTTTCCTGATGAAGTTGCTACAACTCAGTGGAATCAGCAATTTCAGTCTCGCAGCTGTGGTTTCTTTCGCTTCGTGTCTACATGCCTTTAGTGCAGGTCTGATCACCTTCCCCTTGAACAGTTCCATGACTAACATATTCCATTGTTCAGGAAACGACAGAAAATGACAAAACAATCTACGAAGATGATAACTCCGTCAACGAATGGCAGCCCACCTTCACGAAACTATATCACCGCCACCATCTTCACACTCATGCCCCTATCGGCGACATCTTGTACCACATCGGCAAGCGCGCGTTTGAAACGGGCAACGGAGCAAGCCTTCACCTCCGTAAGGATACAGAGAAGCATTGGAATGTACTCACGCAGCCCGTCGTCAAGCAGAACCTGTTGAAGGTAAGGGTTTCTGGAGGCAAGATCAAGTTCACCCGAAAATAGGGCTTCTGTTGGGGAAAAAAGGTGGAGAGGATCATCTGGACGTTGGTATCAAATAGGAAAGAACTCCGATTGCCCCCCCAACCAGGCGTGACATGTTACGTGTGACGGGTGACAGGTCTGTCCGAAATAGCAGATTTTAGCCTTTGAGGATAGCGGATTTGAGACCGAAAACTGGGGGTTGAGGCGGACAGACATATAGGGGAGCTGCTGGGGCCCTCTCGAAGCCATCTGAGACATGCGCTGACCTTCGAAAGGCAATCTGTGAACCAAATTGAACCAACTATAGTAACAACAATGGGTCCAACCTATGGTGTAGCTTTCTGTTTACGCGCGGTTATACGTTTGAACCAGCGCGTCCACTGGCACATGATGTCGCTGCGGCGCTTGCCCTAGTGGAAAGGATTTTTAGAGCTGAACTGCAGTGAATACAACTACGGATGTCGAAGTGAGAGATCTGAGCAGCAGGGGTGGCATTAGGGGGCTTAGATAAACCCCGGGCCATTCACGAGTCGGTACGGAGGTTGGCAAGGACGGGCCATTCTCTCCTTGTACTCAACAAGCATGACGACCTTCCCGTCTACCTACCTCACTTTGCCATGTCGCTCAACAAATTTATGGTACATGTGGACGGTAGTCAGTTCCAAATCGAGTGTTGCTAACAAAGTTAACATAGTAGTAGTTCTACACTTCGCGCCGCAAACCGACTCGTCCAGGAAATTGGGTCGCTGGATATTTTATTAAACTGATAAAAGAACACGAGTAAGGAAGAGGGAACAGTTGACAAGATGATGTTCCTGAACTTCAGCCAGCTGCAATTGTAGCAACTCTTGAGTCAAGGTGCCTTACTACCAAACAACTGATCCTAGTGTAAGCTTTAACGGACCTATATTCAGCTATACGCTGACCTATAAACCGAACTTCTCGCAGTACCTCCATTCCAGAAAAGGCCTATCACTGGCTTGATCCGCAACTCATATAAAACTGGAGCGGCATTGTAGGTGAATAGAAGGGTTTTGCAAGAATTGCCATTGGATTGGTATATGTATCATATAGTAAGTTAAGAGGACTGCATGCTGCTCCGAGTCATTGCCTCATTAGATTCATCGCATGCCTCGTGTTACACCCTCGTAAAGGCGAGACCCCGATAGCCATCTCTCAGACATTGTCCTTGCTACCACCACGGACGTAAGCTACAAGCCTTCGATTCGACAATGAAGAGATGTATGTTGGTCCCTTGATCGACAAAGGTAAAAAAAAATCCCAAAGTGCGCGTCATGTAGCATCAAAGGGGAAAGCTTTGAGCTTAGGGCATCTTAGATCCTCCCTGGGTGAATGGTAACCTTACAGTCTCGTACCACGTCCACACAGACTCCCTCACCAAAACACCTCAAGAGGAACCCTTCTCAGATAAAGGAGACTCTCAATCCTCAGCAGTGCATATTGAAATCGACAGCACCCGGGCCGCTTCTGACAGTTGCGAAAGCCTACGCGAATTCGTCGACTCATCGACGAAGGTGCTTTATTATCGGATGATCAGGTGTGTCTGTTTGATTCGAGCCCCACGCGCCAATACACTTTGAAGCGGTTTTGCAGATCGACGTGGTGCACTCCATCAAGGACATGTATTGTGTCCTTGACCTAGTGTCTGAGCAAGAAAGTGGCGGTCTCGGTGAGTTCACTATCTTGACATCTTTCTCACCGCGTTGATACCGTTCGCAGTTGACAAGGTCATTATAGCCTAAAATTTGCTTGAAGCATTCATCAACAACGTTTCTTCCCGGGTTTATGCACCGATGACAAGACTCAACTCGAGGGCCCTCGACGGGCTCGTCATCAAACCTATTGGAGTGTATGGCAGTGAAGAGGAAATTGTACGGTTCCTAATACAACTCGGGGTTGTAGACGATACCATGTGCGTTCTCGACCTATTACCCTTTCTCCTTTATTGGCTGAACCCTTGTCTTTCACAGCGCGGCGCAGCTACTAGTACTCGACAATGCGAATACACAGGCTCCCACAAAGCCATTCCTCCGCTCGAGCTTGCACCCTCGTATTGGCTTCCGGGAATAGATGCGATTATCGTAACGAGGGATATGTATATCCCTCTGGATCACAGAGCTTCACAGCCATTGTGACTTGGAGTCCAGATCACGATTGCTTCGAAACATCGCTATCCAGACGCTGTCATACAAAAGGTGCTGATCTGAGGCTGGTGCGCGATGGACAGCGCTTTAGGATGGTTTTCGTCGGCGAGATCGCTGAACGCGTCGAGTCTGTGGCAAAAAAGATATGCTGCCAAGGTCCGCCATGCAGTCGGGTGGTATTGCATTGACCCGGCGAAGCTTGGGACGAGCAAGGTGCCCTATGTCGAAACCAACTGCGGCGAGCAGGAGATGGACATAAACAAAGATTTCTGATTGGTATTAGGATAGAGTGATGGACACTGATAGAAAGGTTTACGTATGGGTCGTAGCAACCGCACTGCACTTTTAGTATTGTAGACTTTGTGACCATGTTGCTTATCAGGAACAGATAGTGTATGTATAATAGATAGTACAAGATGCAGCTTTACTGGTTCTCAAGTGAAATTAACCCAGGCAAACATCATTTCGTGAGTTCATCTCCAGTTGAAAACGTACTAGGGTGTGCAAAGCTTCTCGGATATTGATCCTACCCGAAGCTACTCGTAAACATTCAAAGAGCTGAACTCAAAATAAGCATTCGAGAATGAGCCCGGATTGTTGTTCACATAATCTACCCAAATTCCAAACGTCAACCTCGCATACAAAAGACCGGAACAACTTCTGCGTCAACTTACCGACACATGTCGAGGGACACCCAGAGGCCGCATATACGCCACTGTTACCAGCCCAATCGCCGCCTGCACATCATTTCAGCTTAAAGCAGTGGAACATATCAGGGGAGCTCACGTACAGAAGGTGAGGTTGATGAGAATGTTGTGAGGTCCAAAGTGGCTTGGGAAATCACAATCGGTGTTCGGGAAGTAAGCCGCTGGTTCGCCCTGGTCGTCGCATTTATGAGCGTGATGCGAGCGAAAGATGACATTGAGATAGCTTACCCAGGTGCTGGTATCGACGGTGTTTCCAGGGTTCCGGACCTCTGAAGGGACAGATGAGCTGCCTCGTGCCCAGAAATATACCGAAATATAAGTGGTGCTCCGCTCGATGGCATACCTAACCATGTCAGTACATTCCATGTACCATGGAGACAATGAATTGGGCGAATCACCATCCACCACCAGCGTTGTTGAAGTTTGGCCCATAGCCGCTGTTATCATTGATTTTGACACCACAACCGGAGTTGTTGGTCTCATAGACGTCACAGTTAGTGCCTTCGCTCGTTCTGGAAGGTATTGATACATGAGCTTTAGCGTTCTTTACGCGTAACATGCAGAACGTACCCAGTCATAGTGCGAGACGCTGGCATGGTGCAACCTTTGGAGCGTTATTAGATCTAGCATGAGAAGCGTTTGAAGGATGTATATACCTGCGCTTGTATGTAAAGTGGCCTGGTTCGGCGACTGGTTATTAACACCCTCGAGGATGTCTACCTCACCCTGAAGGGATCCGTCAGTGATTGTGTCGATGTATGTCCATTTATCCCAAACCTGATTCGGCCAGCTATTGCCAACTTCCTGATATCGAATTCAGCGTCAAAACGAACAGTCGTAGAGCGAAATAAACCTACCCTAGTAAGAAGTGAACGGCGTCAATGAGTTAGTAATTACACGGACATCGAGGGTGAGACGAACCCTGACATAAAAATTGAGCGGCATTGATCAGCAGAGCAAAATCGAATTCTCACAAACAGCGGGCCAAGTACCGCATCCCTCCGGCATGTGGTTAATGTCAAAGCTGGGCGCTTATCAGCAACATCACAAAGGACGATCGGAACGCGTACATCGCGACGTGTGTGGTGTACTGATTGTTAGATATGAGCCTAAATGAGTTTCGTCCGGGTCCAGAGGCACTCAGGACGGTCGTGTCGTCCGCACGCAGGGTCACGGTGTTCCCGGAAACAGAATACAGACCATCTGCCTGCGCTGTGGCTTGACTGACATAATTGCTAGATCAAGAATCAAGATCGTCAGACTAGCAGTTCGATGGACGGCATGAATATCTGACGTACACCCGCCCGTTTGTGGGATCCGCGATCGCTTGCCACTCGAAGGCATTGAGGAATGATTGGCCAGTAAGGCTGGAAGACAAAGAGTAGGATGCACCTGCCCTTGCGGCAGTCGCAAGTGCGAGGGAGGTCAGATACAACAACGACTTCGCCATTGAAAAAAACTACCGAGACTGGCTGCTCTAGCTGGACTAGCCAAACACTTCTCATTCCTCTCTTATACACGATCAAGAAAACCTCCGCGCCCCATAATGACATCGTACAGATCGGTCCATGTTCACGGGGCTCCACATTTCGTCGGGTCTACGGGTGAATCAACCTTTGCCAGCGAAGCTCGGTGGAAAGACAAATAGATCGAGGGAGCGCGTGCTCGAGAGAGAGATACTTTAGAGGTCATGAGAATGTAAGAGAGTTGGCGACTTCCATATCCAAAGTAGTGGCGTATAGCAAACACGGAAAGTGCAATGTGTCTGACAGTGCACGAGGACCCGGATGGATGGCGCGGTGATCTGATGTGGGGGGTATGAATCCGGGACATCGCAACAACGCAGATGCCTGCTGGCGGACTGGGAGACGTCGCATAGTTCGATGAGGACCAACAATCCTTGTGTACATGTGAGCTTCATATTCGAGAAGATTCATAGAGATCGTTGCATAACTTACAGAAGACCACCGCCACGGTAACTTATTTAGCCTCCAGAGTAACGTGAAGCCTATTCATCAGCATCAGGGACCATGTCGCAAAAGTGAAGCTCACTGGTACTGGTAAATTTGTTCCGGGAAGGATCATGCCTGCTGACACCAGATGTTTCAAATTACTGCTGTGTAGATCGGCGCTTGATATGAGGGTGTGGGGTATTGTAGCCCAAACGAGTGTGTTCACCTCGGGGGTGGTGACGCAGCGACGTCCAAGGTAAGAACCCTCGAAGCTAAGCTTAAAACTGACTCGTCCGAGAGACAAAGGAGCCGTGACATGTCCTGCATGAGTCTTGTATGTATTTGGAAGGTACGGAGCATTGACGATGGCCGGAGCATTGGCCGAGTGTCCCGTCGGAGCTAAGTGGGTACGTATGTCCATACAGAGGGCCTAATTTGGCTTTGTAGTGGTCTTGCAGTAACCCAGAACTGGCCAGATCGAGACAATGACCAGGTGTTGATGCTCCAATAGCTGCCAGCAACATTCGGAACCAGCGGCAGGAAAGAACCAAGGGCTCCTATTCGCTGGCGGAGACTCAGAGTAAGGAACACGGCCCGAGTCAACAGCAAGTGTGGCGAGGCAAGCACATCCGTCACGTCGATAAACTTTTCGACTGATGAATAATATTTCAAGAGATCTCGGATGCGAGTCCTTCCCTCCTTTCGGATGCCCTCAGTACTTTTAGTTGCATGTTGAAAGCGCGACTCGATATCTTCTGTTATTTTTTCAACGTACAGCGGCGCAGTACCTGGTGAGGTCGAGTCGACACCACTGATGTCGCGCTTCCCCTCAAGACGAACTACAGGATATGTAAGCACTGAGGACTCAGACAAGAAACACTATCGTTGCGAAAGTGACGTACACACCTCGAGGAGGAAGTGGGGGTACCCGTGACCCCATTGCAAATAATTAGCTCTCTCGCTATTGCACGTGCGGTCCTAGGGCTCTGGATGATGAGGTATTCAAGTACTAAAAGTACTCAAGACTGGAATTGTCAACAGACAAAGTATCGTTATGAAGTTCATTGCGTGGGGGAAGGGCTCGATCTCGAAGCTCATCCTGATTTCACGAGGGTGTAGGTAGTCAACATCGTCTGCAAGAGCCGTCAGCCTCAAACCCCGCGCGCACATATCCTATTTTGTATCTCCCAACGTCTCCTCCACGGCAGGGAGGGTTGAACACATACAGATTGAGAGAATGATTGTATTCAGGGATATCCTAGGCACAAATGAATGCAAATCGTTCTACCGATCTACCTCACTAAAGGATAGGAAACGGGATGAGCAACACAGTTGACAAGCGATAGACTGGGTGACGTACCCAAACACGAGATCCATGGTACCGACGATAGCGACAGCGTCTGCGAGCATGTGCTAAAAGGATGATAGTCAGTAGTCAGCGATAAATTCGTTGCTTGAACGTGCTTACATCTGCGAGAGGAGAAAACAGGTTTGGTGAGTTTTAGCTCAAAGGTTAGACAATGCATGCGCGAACTTACGTCTCATCATAAAGTCGGATCCAGCCAGGTGAGCGAAGCCTGGTGCGCGGATTTTACATCTGTATGGGCGGTTTGTACCGTCACTGTCAAAGGCGTTAATTCTAAATCCATACTGAAACAGGGATGAAGAACGTACGACACCAGGTAGACAGCCATTTCCCCCTTGGGTGCTTCGATAGCACTGTAAGTTTCGCCTGGAGGAACGGAGTAACCCTCGCTGAAGAGCTATCGTGTATTGAGATCAGCAGCGAATCGTGAGAAGAAAGAGGCGGAAATACTTTGAAGTGGTGAATGAGAGCCTCCATGCTTTCCTTCATGGAAGCACGGGGAGGAGGAACGAGTTTGTTGTCGTCGACTTTGACGGCACCAGTGGGCATCTTGTTCAAGCACTACAATATTCCGCTCGACCTCAGTTGCTACAATGAAGAGTAGAAACACAAGCCTGGTGGATAATTCGTAAACTCTCCCGGAATTCTTGAACTCTGCAAAGGTAGCGGTCGTAGCAATCACCGTTCTTGCCAACAGGAATATCGAACTCGACCTAATAGGAGAGGGTAATCAATGCGGTTTAGGGCCAGCGGTAAACACCAGTCCAACCTACCTCGTCATACTTGTCGTATGGTTGCACTTTCCTCAAGTCCCAAGGAATACCACTCCCACGAAGCATGACACCACTAAAACTGTAATCCAATGCTTGCTTGGCAGTCACAACACCGATACCAACGGTACGTTCTTTCCATATTCTGTTTCCAGTCACGACTTCTTCAATTTCGTCCACACGTGAGCTGAATTGGGTTGCCCATTTATGTATGTCTTCCAAGAGACCGTGAGGGATATCGAAGGCGACGCCACCTGGACGAACGTAAGCAGCGTGGAGACGAGCACCGGACACTCGCTCGTAGAATTCCATGAGTTTTTCACGCTCTTCGAAACCCCAGAGGAAAGGAGTGAGGGCACCAACGTCCATAGCGTGCGTGAGAACGGCCATCAAGTCTGCAGGATTATTTCATCATCAGCATTTGGAAACCGAGTAATTCACAGGGATACATACGACTGAGGACACGGGTGATTTCACCGAACAGGGTTCGGATCCATTTGGCACGTTCGGGAACCTCGATATTGAGAAGCTTCTCCACGGCAAGAGTATAACAAAGCTCATTAGTCACTGGACAGCACAATTAGCTCTGGGTCGAACTGTCGATGATACAATCACGAACTCATGGAGACATAGTCCAAACGATCAAAGTAGGGCAGGGCTTGGGTGTAGGTTTTGTATTCAATGAGTTTTTCGGTACCCCGGTGGAGAAGACCAACGTGCTATTGGGATGTATAAGCCAGGATTGCAGTGCGTTATCCAGGAACACGTACGGGGTCAGCACGGAGAATTTCCTCTCCGTTGAGTTCCAGAATCATACGGAGCACACCGTGGGCAGCCGGGTGTTGAGGACTGTAGCACATCAGTTCCAATTCGTCGAACTGCAGACCTTTAACACTCACCCAAAGTTAACTACGCATCACCGGTTTAGCACTAACGAAACGGGAGTAATCACGAAAACGCACCGGTAAAGTGTCTCAGCTTCGCATCAGCACGCGTCCCAGTCTCTGCCAAGATCTCATGAGCAGCCATACCATGCAAGTCCTCCACGGTATGCGTCTCGAAAGGATTCTTCGCGTTCCCCGACTGGGCAACCTCGGGCCTACATCTGGCCGTCGACGACGAAAAAGACCTGAAAAGACTCCTCCTTGGTATTGCGAGTTGCTGGCGTAGCAATGCGCAGGCCATCGTTATGGTCGTCGTCGAGGACGAAAGTCAGAACAAAGTGGATGTTGGCTGTTGCTGGCAGGCGCGGCGTAAATCGGTTGTGGCGGTGACCCGGAGTACGGGAACCTCCCATGGAGGGGTCAACATGTCTTGCCCAACAACTAACACTCGGCCATGGCAGCTCCTAGTATCAAGGCCTGTATCTGGAGGCTAGGTATCCTGCTCCATATCCTTGCCAGCCCAGTACTTGCTGCAGAGAAGTCCTGCACGCTGCATGATGAAGGTAATTACTACGATCTGAACCCCCTCAGTGTCAGGTAAGTATCATCCGTTGACGTTGCTCGCTGTCCCGTCTCACGGTACTCTAGCAAAGACTATCAATTCCAAACCGATGGAGGGCACAGTATATACATGAACGTATGTCGTGGAGTAACCACAGAACCTTGGAACACCGGCCTCGAAGATAACGAAAGGGACATCGCGGGATTAGTACGTCGGGACCATGGGGACTTCGCCATTGGGTAAGCTCAGGCAAAAGATCATCCTGTCGCGTTGATTGCAAATATCCATTTGGACAGCCTCGTGAACACGACTCTTGAGATGAAAGATGGTGGCTTGTTGCTCCGTCTGTTCAATGGATCACCCTGTCCCGGGATGGAAGAACGTGGCAGTTCTAACATTCGTTTCGCATGTGACACGTCCGTATACTCTGCAGGTTGGGCCTTCTTTTTGGAATCCGGGGTCATCAGTTGATGTACCATCATGATAGGGAAACCTGCCCTTCTCAGCCAATTTCCTTCTGACGATGAGAAGGCTTGCCATTACGAATTTGAATGGCGGACGCATGTCAGTCCAATTCGATCATTCCATCAACTATTTGCTAACATCTACGAACAGTATGCATGTCCGACCGGTGAACGTGGCTTCTTCGGAGGCCTAATCGTCTTCCTGACCACCTCGTGCGTTCGGTACTGTTCTTTCGCTTACAGTGGAGCTCACCGTGGTTTTATTAGAGCCGTCATTCTTCTCATGGTATTCATTGTTCTCAGCACCCTCTACAATCGATACGTCCTCCGTCTCAGTGGGTTTGATCAAGTACCCAAATTCACAGCCTCTCATTGCCGCGAAATCATCGAGGTCTGCGTGGAATTTATCCGCTCTTCGATAGATTACCTCAGTGCAGCCTTCCACACACGAACGGACAGAGGTTACCGGAATTTTAATTCGGCTTCACATCACTGGACATCGAGGGACGAAGTAGAAGCGATGATGGCTAATGACCCTCTCGAACCGGATCCAGAGGATGTTGAGGTAGGAGGGGATCGATCTCACGATACCGGTGCAGCAGATGGTGATCGGGGAACTATTCGCCTGTAGCATCGCCATGTTATTATTTATTGGAATCAGTCTATACACTTTCTGGAGATTTATACCAGTAGTACGCTGAAGTGGTCTGAACCCGTGTGCATAACCCCTACGAAGTGAACAAAGCAGGCGTCATCCTCGCGGCCCTTATGCTGTAGACAACCCACTAACGAATCTGTAGCATAGATGTTTGTTGAAACTTGAAGCTTGAAGCTTGAAGACTAGTACCTAGAAGGCTTGTATTACATAAACATATGGAAGTCCCAGGGACTTGCACTTGGCTTGCACTCAATCTAACCAAGGTGAATCAGTCTGTAACTGTACATGAAATACGAGCGCTCCGCGATGACCAAGCACGAACAATCGATCGATCCGGACAAGACGAGTACCAAAGTACCCATCCCTCGCCGTTCCCTTACCCTCCTCCGAGGTTCGTCAGTATGTCGTCAGCTAAGACTGGTGGGTCGAGTCAACGAGTCAGATGGAACATATGGTACTGACGGCGCAACTTGAAGGTGACTTTGTGGAGATAGACTGCGGTAATGATGTGATCGAGATTGCCTTTCTCGATTCTACGCATATATTGACCAGAGATCACGATCTGTCTGGCGGGAGGGGGACTCTCCGACGACTGCGAACCAGTGATGGTCGTCAAGTCGGTGCGGAAATGGGAGAGCACATCAACGGCGTCGCTGTGTCAAACCATGGTGAATGGATTGCCACCGTCACGACGGTTGGAGTGGTGGCTATATGGGATGGAGAAACACACGAGTGGTTCACAGAGATGAAGCACGATGATCGGGTGTATGCAGTGGATTTCGCACCGGATTGCACCGCCGTCGCGACAGGATCGGAAGACAAAACCGCCTGTCTCTGGGACATCAGGACGGGACGACGACTGTTCACGATGGAGCACGACAAGGATGTGATGGGTATCAAGTTCTCGCCAGACGGTAATCGCATCGCCACCGGAGAAGATGGTGGTGTACTGCGAGTCTTTGACAGCGTCGATGGGTCACTTCTCACAAAGATCGAGAGAACCAAGCATTCTGACTACGCCTCTGCCTATGCCTTGACCGTCGCCTGGTCGTCGGATGGGCGGCAACTCTTGGCTGGGCTCAATGGTGAAAAAATCACTTGCTTTGACACTGCTACATGGTCTATGGGCTCCGAATGGCCCTACCTCGGGAGGCTGATCACGGTGGCAAGGCAAGGTTTCTGGGTGTGCTGCTCGGACGATTCTATCACGTTCCACGACGAGTCTACGTTCACTCAACTTGCTGCATTCGATATAAACAAGCCGCTATTCCGACCAACCTCGGCAAACTCGTCCCCAGCACGACCCCACATATATGCTAGTACGCTTTCACCTGACGGTCGCTCCATTGCAGTCCCTTGGGGGGACACGTTCAGCAGCTACCAAACAATCATCGTTTATCCTCTTGAGAATATCCTTCCACAGCCCTGCTTCGTTACCACGAATACTCCGCAAGATAATGCACGTCACGTTGCCATCGATTTGCACCCCCAGGTCGCCAAGCTAACAACACCGCCCACCGTTGTGCGTAGTATGCTGTTTTTTTTTTCAGTTGCCAAACTTATCTTGTTCGTAAGCCCACTCTACCACTCTTGCACGTCAGCCCTGGTGCATTTGCACCATGGAGGCAAGATGACCTCCCCCGTGCGGAGGCGGCATTGACTGAGGAAATCACAAACTCGCACCCCCCGACTCATTTCGCGTTCGCTAACCGAGCCCTCGTATACGCACGCATGCAGCAATGGCATGCAGCGCAGGACGACGCCAAAAATGTAGCGTAAACTTTTCTGAGTCTGTACACGCACTCACATTTCGTAGTCCCTTGACAGCCTGCGATCTGTCGTGGGCCTCATCGCAAAGAGCATAGCCCTCACCGGCCTAAAGAAATACAAACAAGCATCCAGAGCATTAGACCTTGCACTTGTAGATGGTCGATGTGCCGAAAACGAGAAAAACTTGCTGCTGCTTATCAAGGTATGTATTCTGTACTAGATCTCATCCTCTCGATTCAATTCATCCAATAGTCCATCCTCCTGTGGATGGCCGGCGATTACGAGGATGCCGTAGCGCGGGTAACGGACGCAATGGATGTAGCGGGAGATGCCTCGCCTTACCTCTTTGTTCAGGTGTGCACTTTCATTCATTATGTATTGCGAATATATCGTCAACTGCCCTCTAGGCACGGATGTACCTCGATCTTGGGCGCAAGTTCAAGGGAAAGGGTGATTACAGACGCGCAATCCAATCACTCGAACTTGCACGGGTGCCAGCGACGTTCGAGCTGAGTCCAGAACTGCAAGTGGTATCATTGGTAAGTATCTCGGACAACGTATATTCCGGGATTCCGGCTTATTTAAGAAGATTTTTGGGTGGCGCTTTGAGGATCTGCACCGTGAAACTCGACGCCTATTCAATGAGACATTACTCCGTATTCGGCCCCTGCATAATACTGTACGCTCACTTCTCCAGGCCTACACCTTCCCAGAGGAACCCGAAAGGAGTGTTGATGCGACCCAGTGGATAAATGGTGAGGTTAATACCGTCGTGGTACTAGACCAACCCACTGAAATCGTACCATCAGTATTCCTGAAACATCGTGTCATGGTACTTGAACAACTCAGCGACAAAGCTGTAAAGTCTAATGAACGCGAGGAGGCACTCTCGTTTTACATGGCTGCGCTGTCACTCAACCCTGCCATCGACAATAATCTTGTAATAAAGTGGGCGAAGCTGAAGTTGGCTAAAGGTTCAAGCTCATGGGGAAGCGCTCTCAGCACTGCAACTGAGGTATTGCTCAGATGATACTGTCAAGCCACCAGCTGACGCTATTCGGTTTGTAGTTCCAGGTCCCCAGATTTGAGGTTTGTTGGGCGGTATGTGATGCTCTCGAGAGTGCTGGACGGTGGATGGAAGTCTCCGAGTGTCTTCATAAAGTAGAGAGCGAAGTTGAAGGAATTCGAACCAACGCATGGTACCTTGGTAATTAGCATCCTATATCTTGTGGTTGACAGCATTTGATTTTCGATTTTTAGCATCTGAGCGGTGGGTCCGGAGGAAGCTATGGCACCAAGCGCGTAGTAGGACTCCCCCACAGTCGCACGATGCAATCATACAACTATGCTCGGCGGCACTATCTCACAGTCCCCCCTACCGCAAGGACATTCTTGTCAAGCGATCTAGGACGCTGGCGTTGATAGAGAAGTGGAATGACGCCCTCCGTGATGCAGATGAGGTAGATATATAGTCGTGTAATCTGATGCCTACTGATACATTCTTATAAGGTGATCTCTCTTGATCTATCGTCCCATCTGGGTTATCGTATGCAATACACGGCACTGCTTGGCGCCAAGCGTTACGATGAAGCACTGGAGGCGCACAAGACCATGCTATCAAAGCTATCGGAATCACCTGACAAAGAGATAGATGGTCTGTCACATGTGTGCTTGTACCGACTAATAATCACTTATTTTTGCGTGTCAGAACTCTATGACCAATACGTCTTCCCTTCAGATGTCGAGGCGACGATTCAGGAGGCCGTTGAGCGCGCCGTTCGTGATTTACCGCGTGTTCTCATTGACACCAACACTGGTCGTTTGCGTAACAAATCAGAGCAAATATCTGCCTTCTTTGTCACCACCGCTTACAAAGAACTACGCGCTTCGATGACGACCAAAATCGAGCATGTACGCATAGAAGACGCCGTCAAGGCATTCTTTCAATACGTCATGTTCTCACATACATGGGAGGGTCAGGAGCCTACTTTCCAGCTCGTCGAACGAATTTCCATTTATGAACTGCAGAAAACACCTCAAAACGAGAAGGTCATTGAATTCTGCATGATCGCGCTGGCTGCCGGATTCATCTGGGCGTGGTCAGATACGTGTTGCATTGATCAGAATAACCAGGTGGTCCTACAAGAGTCCCTTGTCTCGATGTTCCGGTGGTATTATTGCTCGGCGTGGACGATAGTCTTTCTTCGAGGTGATGGTCTCCTTGAGGCAAGTCGTTGGATCACTCGCGTTTGGACGAACCAGGAGTATGTTGCGGCGAAGAAGATTTGGTTCTATATGGGCACCACAGGGAAGTGGACACCGTACTTGGGGTTGGCGGCGACCATCAACAACAATCACAAGGATAATCCAAACATTCGGGAGGCGATGTTCTCGAGCGTTAAAGAGGTTGCTGCACGCAAACTACTTGCTGATGGACTTCAGCCTGGTCTCGATTACATCCGGGAGAAGCTCTGCGTCGCTTCGACGCGCAACACAACACTTCCCGAGGACTTTGCATACTCGTTGCTCGGTATCTTCGGTGTCTCTATCCCAGTCATCTACGGCGAGGGCGAAAGCTCTGCACTTGGTCGTTTACTGGGCCACCTTCTGACGGCGTCTGGCGACGCGAGCATCCTTGCTTGGACAGGGGAATCAGGCACATTCCATAGCTGCTTCCCCGCTCGCATCACAGTTTTCCAGACATTGGCGACTACCCATCTTCCTGCTCCACTCAGCGACTCCGAAATAGACTTAGCGGTTTCGTCATTACGCTCTTCCATCCCTCACCCCTTAGCCATGATCCTCTATGACCGACTGAGTCAGCTTCCCGTCCCCTCGTTCTCAGCTAATCGGATGAGACTTCCTTGCATCATGTTCCTGCTGGGCCCTCTTTTGATCGTCCAAAATAAAAATGGTCGCTTTTATCGCGCGAAAACAGCTGTACTCGGGGAGGTGGATATCAAGACTAATGTCAAGCTACGTCAGCTGGGTGAGCTGTATCTAGCCCACCCATGGCTCGGTCCTCTTCTTCTTGACCGAGAACGGTCAATGAGTAGTGGGCGAACAGGACGCGCGCTCGATTTGCCCGCTCCTCGAGAAGACGAATTGGTCCTCGCCGAGGATGAGGGAGTAGATGGTCAATCCCCATCATCGTCATCATCCTCTGCCACGACTCTCGCAGTCCCATCCGCACTGGACACCCATACGCAAGCATTGCGCGTCCTTGCTCGTCTCAGGCAACCATTCGGTGCACTCTTACTCACTTTGACAGATCGTGGGTACCACAGGGTTGCTGCAGATGCGCTCATCAGGGTACAATTGAGGGAGGATGTTGATTTGAACGAACTGGTTGACGGGGTACGTACGATTGATGTTTTGTAAGATCTTTTTGGGTTCTTCTTCAAGTTGTTGCTGTGCTTGTACTGCTAGTTTCGGTGTATGCGTTTACTTTTAAATAAATACCTTTCTACTCAAATCGACAGACTAGTGTCGACTAAAACTTGGGACATTCGGCCTACCGGTGGGTACCGGCCCGAAGTTCCGGCACACAATTGAATTTGGTGACTGGTCAACAACGCATACACAGTACATACCCAAATTAGGACATACACTGAAGCAACATAAGACAAAAATTGTGGGATAAATGTTTGCCAGATGTCAATGGAGTGAAAGGGCAACATGCCCTAAACATTTCATAAGACCTCTCTGGGAGTCTGGGCAAGTATGTACACATGACCTCACTTTCTGGATGTCTGCTGGATGTCTGGCTGAGGCCAAGTAAATGTTTGTACAATGGCTTTGTTACATGCTTAACTAGATATCAGTCATATACAGCAAACTTGATATTAGGATGATGTCACTGACCACATCTGTGAGGCATTGGAACATGAAATGACTCAAAACTGCTAAGGGAATCAAGTCTACACACAAGAACCTTACTGGAGGAAAGTGAACAGTGAGTTCAGAAGTGATTAAGAGGAAACTCCAAGGAGGTGACTCCAAGGGGCTGTAAACTCCAAGTGAACTAAACTGGAGTGCCAGTCTAGCTCAGAGGGTCTAATATACAAAAAGACCTGTATGTATGTGTTGTGACACTACATACAAATCAGGAATAATAGCATGTTGTATGATATGAGAGGGTACTGCTATTGGTTTCTGAAGAAAGGGTAAACATAGCCCTGTGCAGCAGTCAGGTTGTGCCAGTGGCATAGCCCTAATCAGCTCAGCATGATAGCAGATATGAAAAGGCAGTGCTCTGCACAGCAAGTGTGCAGCAGTGGAGATGAAAAGAAGTCGTTCTGCACAGCCCAGTGTGCAGCAATGGAAATGAAGAGGTTGTGTACCATACTCCACAGTGATAGTGACACAGCTCTGCGCAGTGATCAGGTTGTGCCAGCAGTGTGGTCCTAGTCAGTAGAAGATGGAGTCATGGTAGTGGAGGATAGGGGAGGAGTAAGGCTATGCTGTAAGCACAGTATGCATAGGTAAATGGCGACCATGCAAAGGCAGAGAATAGCATGTGTCTGTGATTGGATATGATCATAAGATAAGGAAAGATCTAAGATAAGATAAGATCAGTCCTGAAGAAACGACTAAGTCCAAGTAATGTGGAGGTGGTACTAGATGACCATAACAGAACATTATCTGGCAGTTGGCAAGAGGATGCCTGCTGCTCAGATGGCTTGGAGGCTCTATTTTATACATCATTACTTGTTGCTTGCTGAAGCTCAAGTTGAAGGAATTGATCTCTCAACACTCTTCAAGGCAATCCAGAAACATGTTAGGGTGAAACAAAGTTACATTCAATCAGCATACAGATGAAGAGCACAACACAAGTCATTAAATGGTAAGAATAAATAATAGCTCCTCTACAGCCTTTTTGAGATTCACCCTTACAAACTTGTGAACTGCAGCAGGAAGAAGGATCAATTTTCACTAACAAGGCCATGCACCATGGGGGAAAGAGGAAAACATGGTAACAAACAACACCTAGAAAAGATCTCAAAGGAGTGGATAGCAGCCAGGATACTCAATCTCAAACCAGGAGTGAACAATCCTGAGTCATGGGGTTCAAATGTAAGAGTGAGGGTCTGAGCAGTGTCTGAGCATGTACCACTGCACACCATGTCCAAATTAGGAAGTCACACATTGTGGCTTGGCTAAGTCTACAAGTAGCATGCACTGTGCTTGGTTTCAACTGCCTCTGGTATCATCACATCCTAGGGCTCTGTTTCAATTGTCCTTGAAATGCGGAGGGTTTGGGTGATTATCAGGTGACCTGTAGTACATGGGAGTTGGTGTGGACAGCCTAGGTATTGTGCAAATCATCCACTTTTGTGTTCTGTACTAACTTGCTCTTTTTTCATTTGTAGGTCTACCAACCTGCTCACATCCACATTGATTCATTTGTGGACCTACCAATGCACTTGCAGGCCCACCAACATGCCTGTATGCTCACTAACTCATTTGTGGACCCACTGAAATACCAGCATCCTTGCCAACTTGTTTACAAGCCCACCAAACTCTTGTACCCTCACCACCTCATTTGTGGCCCTATTAACTCTTCCCACCCCAGCATAGCTTGCATAAAGTGCCTGCATGTCACATTCATACATACTGTGCCATTCTTTGACTATTTTTTTTTTCGTTACTAGTATTCTACCAATGTATAGTAATTGTGCAACTGTGTCATTGCACAATGAATAAATGGTTTTCTTAATCATATGGATAGCCCAGCTTTGAACTGAGCACTGTGTGATGTTGGTGTGGCATAAAACACCTTGTTCATGTGATATCCCTGACAATGACAAGAGTGCATCACAGTCATCATTGGACTGATGTTCACTCAGACATCAGCTGGATGTCTGAAGTAACATCACTCATGCTGCCTTGTCCAGATATAGACAGGGCATTTTGGCCCAGGCATTGGGCAGACATGAGAGTGAACCCCCATTTGTTATCCATGATAACATAAGGTGAACATACGATAAAAAACATTAGCTATACCCCCAGCTGATATCATTCTGACATAACCACATTTTGATGTCCATGGAATGTCAGCTTGATTTGAGTGTCTAGTTTCAATCTTTCCACCTCAAGTCCAACATTGGCAAGATTCATCGCTGTTCATTATCATTGCACTAGCCACAGTGCATCCAGTATAACCAGATGACCTGCAAAGGCAGATAAAGCCTGTAAGCTCATCCTGGGCCTGAAGATCTTAAGTGCAATGTCAAGGTGAGTCCTTCATTGTCATTTACACCATACTTTTGAACCATTGTCACCAGGTGGATTACCATATAAATGTACATCCAACTCTTTCTTCTGGAGGCAACAATTAGGCAAGAACGCGGGTCTGGGTTACCCGCCCGGGTCACAGGTATGGGTACTGCTTGGGTATGGATATGGGTAGCCTTTGTGCAGTTCAATACCCATACCTGTACCCACTACCAGGGTCTACTTGAAACGACTCAAAACCACTAAGGGAATCAAGTCTACACACAAGAACCTTACTGGAGAGAAGTGAACAGTAAGTTCAGAAGCAGTTAAAAGGAAACTTCAAGGAAGTGACTCCAAGGAGCTGTAAACTCCAAGTGAACTAAACTGGAGTGCCAGTCTAGCTCAGAGGGTCTAATATACAGATAGACCTGTATGTACGTGTTGTGACACTATATACGAATCAGGAGTAATAGTGTGTCATATGATATGAGAGGGTACTGCTATTGGTTCCCGAAGAAAGGGTAAATGAATAACATGGCCCTGTGCAGTAGTGAATAGTGGCATAACCCTGCACAGCAGTCAGGTTGTGCCAGCGGCATAGCCCTAATCATCAGAGGGTAGCACAGTGGATATGAATGCATTGCTCTGCACAGCAGGTGCACAGCAGTGGAGATGAATAGAAGTGTTCTGCACAGCCAAGTGCACAGCAATGGAAATGAAGAGATTGTGTACCATACTCCGCAGTGATAGTGACACAGCTCTGCACAGCAGTCAGGTCATGCCAGCAGCATGGTCCTAGTCAGCAGAAGATGGAGTCATGATAGTGAAGAAAAGGGGAGGAGTAAGGCTATGCTCTAGGCACAGTATGCATAGGTAAATGACAACCATGCAAAGAAAAGAATAGCATGTGTCTGTGATTGAATACGATCATAAGGTAAGGGAAGATCTAAGATAAGACAAGATCAGTCCTGGAGAAACAACTAAGTCCAAGTAATGTGAAGGTGGTACTGGGCAACCGTAACACTACCCCCCCTCTATGGGTTGAGCTCTGAGCAACCCTAGTCATCAGGATGCAGGAGTTCCAGAATGACCAAGTGCCCTGAAGGCACTGGTGAGGGCAGAGCCATAGAAGGCAGCATGGAGGGTGGAAAGAAGGCTGGTGAGCCTGAGGGTGGGATGAAAGGGAGTCCGGAGAAGCTGTGAATGGAGGGAGTTTGTACCCATACAGAGGGTACTTGGGATGGGTGGTGGGGGGGCTGCATGGCACAATCCAGAACATCATTGTGAGATCTACCCACATTAGAATATGAGTAGAAAGTGAGTGCCCATGTTCTGGATGGTTGGCCGCCCCAACCAGCAGTGTTGTCCACAAACTCTGTTTCAACTCTGAAGGATTGTTCCCAATAGGTCAACCAGTTGGTGGGTACCACCAGGAGAAGGATGAAGAAGCCAAAGACCACAAAGTAAAGGAGCACCAAGAGAATGTGGAGAAGGAAAGGGTGCAGTAGCACCACAAGACACACCAGGAGTAAGCCTACCCAGAATGATTGGGTGACAAGGTCTGGGACTGGGATCATCTTGATGACATAGGCAAACAAGTCAATATAGATGGCATGAGCAAGGTTTTCCATGATGTCCAAGAGTGGTGGAGTAACAAGTGGTGGTAAAGCTTCCAGGGTGATTGATGAGATGATGTGACCAGCACCAGAGGTTTAAATAGATGAAACCTTGAGGCAGTTGAAGGGAATTCCTGGCAATTCTGTCAGGGGATCAGGGATTTTCTAAAACAATGGTAGGAATTGGCAGGCGTCCACTGGCATCAATAGACAGATATTACATGGAGCATTAGGGTGAGAAAGATGGAAGTCATGGACAGCCTCAGGGGAGTTTGCAATGTCTTCTTCTGTTTGCCAAGTCCTATCTGTATCATCATACCCTTTCCAGTGGACAAGGTACTTTATCTTGCCATGTTTCAGGCAAGAATCGGCATTGTGGTCTACCTCCCATTTGTTGTTGTGGTCTTCGCAAATGTGAACCAGACCTGGGCATGAGACTGGTTGTCCTGGTAACCTTTCCACATAGGGTTTGATGCGATCCACATTGACCATGGGATGTATTTGCATGCTTCATGGCAGCCGCAAGGTAACTGTGTTTGGCCCAGCCAATTCTGTGATTTCATAAGGGCCCAGTCACTTTTCAGTTAATTTCTGAGAGGCACATGTAAGATGCAAGTTGTTGATGCTTAGCCAGACCTTCTGGCCAACAACATAAGCAGGAGCAGTAAAGCGATATTTATCTGTCTGCTTCTTCATGTGATCTTGTGCCTGCACAAGGTGTGCCTTAGTCTCCAGGAGCATGTTGGACATGTCACGAGTGAATTGCTGTGCGGCAGGCATGCAGGAATCAGCGAGTGGAGTTGCACTCATGCGTGGAGTATAGGAGTATGTGACCTGGAATGGAGAATGATGTGTGGTGAAGTGCTGGGCATTGTTAATGAAGAATTGTGCTACTGGGAGCCAATCTGCCCATGTGGACTGCTTCTTGAAGCAGAAGATGTGAAGGAACTTTTGCACCTGCTTGTTGACAATCTCAGACTGACCGTCTGTTTGAGGATGGAAAGCAGTGCTAAGTTTCATGTCTATTTGCAATGCCTTGTTAATCTCCGTCATCACCTGAGTGGCAAATTGGGGACTGCAATTGAAGGTGATAGAGAGGGGAAGACCGTGATGCTTCCACACATTGTTAAGGAAGAGACAAGCAGTGGTGAGAGTGGATTCTTCCTTGGTACAGGGAATGAACTCCACTTCTTTGGAGAATTGATCAACAACCATGAGAATGGCTGTGAAACCATGTGAACAAGGGAGGTCAGTAATGAAGTTGGCAGTGATATGCTGCCAAGGACCATCAGGAATGGGAAGGGGTTGAAGTTTGCCAGCAGGTGGCATGTGAGAGGTTTTGAAGTGTTGGCACGTGTCACAGTGTGCAATGTAATCTTTTACTAGAGAGGGAAGGCCAAACCAAGTATAGGAATGGCGTACCAACTTCAACATCTTCTCATAACCAGGGTGACCTGCCTCAGGTACATCATGGTGTTGCTGTATAATCTCCATTCAAAGTTTGGCATTGTTCAGCATGTAGATGCGATCTTCCTTGTTGTAAAGCAACCTGTTCATCTTTTCATAGATGCCCTTCAACTTTCAAGACTATGCAGTTGTGTTCCACTTGGTTGTCCATTTTGGTGAAGATCATGAGGTCATCAATGTATATGACCACTGCCTTGCCCATATTGGCAAAGATTTTGTTCATCATGGCTTGAAACATGGCAGGGGAGTTGCAGAGATCAAAGAACATGACTTTGGGTTCAAAAGTGCCACAGAAGCAATGAAGGTGGCTTTCCATTCATCGCCTTCTTTGATTTGGACATTGTTGTATCTGTAACGACCTTCGCTGTTAGCTCAAGAGTAGCTAGTTCTTGAGGCAAGCTTCAGTGCGACAATCTTGAAGACCTTACTTGCAGGTAACTTTGAAGGGAAACAACAAGAGAACTAGACTAAGGTTTCCCCTAGCCCAGTGCCTGTCTTATATAGTTGTCTACGTCTGTACATGTTTACTATCTACTAGAATGTTCTACTATAATCTATGCTATACGTCTATATTGCTATTGGATAGAATACCATAGAATGTACTACATGAGGTCTATGTGAGGCCATGGAATAACATAGAAAGTCATAGAGAGTTCCGTAGGATTCCACATGATGTCATAGGGGTTATGTGTGGCTGTATGTCTAGAAGGTTCCGGCTAATACCAGTTGTCTCTGGTATAGATTAGATATATGCATGTTGTGATATGTGTGATCATCAGATAAGATATGATAAGGTCACATGATGTTATCTTCAAGAGTCATGTGATGTGATAAGGTCACATGATGTTATCTTCAAGAGTCATGTGATGTGATAAGATAGAAGTCTTGATAAAGTGCGCATAGACGTTGATAAGATAAGATAGGGACCAATTAGATGGGGTCACAATACGCGATCGTAACAGTATCCCCACTGAAGATCCATCTTGGTGAAGAGTTTTGCCCCCTTGAATTTATCAACAAGTTGACTAATCAGGGGAAGGGGATAATTGTTTTTTACAGTGTGCTCATTTAGGTAACAGTAATCTTGCATCATCCATTTTTGTCCATCCTTCTTCAGCACAAAGAAGATGGGCGATCTTTGTTCAGATTTAGAGGGAACAATATACCCCTTACAGAGTTGTTTGTTGATGAAGCTTGAGACTTCTTCTTGTTCATTATCAGAAAGGGAAATGAGGCATCCCTTTTTGGGTTTGAAGGTGTCTTTCAACTCAATGGCATGATTCCAAGATTTTGGTATGGGCATCCATTCTGATTCGCCTTTTGAGAAGACTTCAAGGAATTTGTGATATTCCTCCAGAACCATTTCTTCAACAGTCTGTTCCTTCTTCAGAGAAGGTGTTGCTTCGACAGCATGGATAGCATGGTAGGCTGTGTAAGCGGCATCTTATTCCTGATGATCCAGATCATCAATATCCAGATTTGGTTTATCATGGAGAAGAGAGCACATGGTGAAACAACACATCAGAGTGATCATTTCCATAGACCAGTTGATGTTGGGGTTGTGGCATTTCAGCCAAGAGAAGCCAAGGATGAAGGCATTTTTGCTGAGATTGGTTACTTCGGCATTTATGTGCTCATGGTGTCCCTAAAACTCAAGAATAAGTTTGGCAGAGTGGATAATGAAACCAGAAGAGTTTTTGGAACCATCCATGTTGTAGACAGAAACAGCGTGTCTGAGCATGATAAGGGGAATCTTCTTTAACATAGCCCATTGCTGATTAATGAAGATGGCATTGGCTCTGAAGTCAAGAAGTGCGGTAAGGGAAGTGAAGATTTTTCCTTTTGAGGAATGGATCTGAATCAGAAGAAGGATATCTCATTCTGGATTAATTGAGTGGACATAGGCGTCCTCTGGGATAGAGGGAATAAAGGGGAGAGTGGATATGAAAGAGGAATTAAGCACCCGTGTATCGTCCAGGCCGAGCTCATCAAGGGACTCCTCTGATGTGGTTACAGCAGTACTAATACAAGGAATTTCGTCATCACATTCTTCAATAGGGAGAGAAGCATAACAGGAACCTTTCACACACCCAGTATCATGTGAAAGGGAAATAATTTTTCTGACTTCTTTGAGATATTCTTGTAGTCCTTCCGCCAAGGGTGCATCTTTTCAAAGTTCATCCCTTCTAGGACTTTGATGGAAGAGGATGCAGGTGTAGGTTTTTCACTTGGAAAATCTGTTCCCTTGGACACAGCTTTGATCTTCCTTTCAGGTTGTTTGCCCTTGATCTTCTTACAGAATTTGCAATGGCCTTCATGGTGGAAACCACAGTTAACGCATTTGGTAGATGGCACCTTGCAGTCTTTCAAAGTGTGGTTGCCAAGACAGTTCCAACACTTCTTGGGCATTTGTACAGCATTAATGTTTTCTTTGTCCAGCTCTGTCTGGAGAGAGTCTACGTCCATTGCATTAGGGTCCTGTGTAGCAACATGTGGTGCTGCCCTGGTTTTGATGTATGTCAGCAGTTGCTTACATGCCCCAAGCATTTGCAACTCTGCAATGAAGTCATTGTAGATGAGTTGTCTACCATCTGTGAGGATGATGTGGTTTACAAGGGCAGGATCAGCATTTTTATCTAGAAGTTCAATGTGCCTGGCATTGTTCCATCCATTTAGTGTGCAATGCATTTTGAATTTGGTAAGGAAGGTTTCCATTCACATGGTACCTTGGCACAAAGCAGAGATTTGCTTTCAGTGGTATTCCTGCTCATTGGAAGAATGGAATTGGGTAACAATGAGGGTGGCAACTTCTGCCCAAGTATAGGTTTTGGTCCCTGCCAAGATTTGCTTAGAGATGGCACGTGAGAAATCTCCAGCATCTCCCATTTTCATTCAGCTTAGAACTGCTTTAATGGTGTGATTGTCATCTAGGACAAGCTGGTTTTCATTTAACCATACTGAGATGTGGGTCCACCATTCTTCAAACTTCTTACCTTTGGCACTGTCATAGTCGACAGGGTTGGCAACTAGTTTGGAAAGCTTTGGTGCACTAGGATGTGCATGTGCAGCAGCAGCAATGGCATTGGTGATGTCAGTGGAGGATGGCATGTGGCCAGGAGGGATGGCACAGATCTGAGCCTTCACTTGTGCCAAGTCTCATTTGAGGTTGTTGCTCTCCTGTTGAGCTGCTTCTAAGGCAGCTGCTTGTCCTAGATTGCACAACTCTCCTTGAGAACTGGCTCCTGCTGCTGACAAAGCTTGAAGAAGAGAATTGGGTAAAGAAATAGTGAGATATGATTACAAAAGGCGAGAGGGATGGCATAAGAGGTTTTGGGGTTGTAATACTACCTGGTAATGATCCTCGTCTGGGATAAGATGTCCTAGGATGGATCTGCCTATGGTGCAGTAAGGATGGAAGCAATATCTACATGGGGGGGAAGAAAGGGGGGTGTTTGGTATTGTAGAGATAAGAGACTCTATACTGGTAGGTAAAGAGTCAGAAGGTTCTTTGGCGAAGAACTGGATGGAGTTCTCCCTCTCTGAGTATGAAGTTGACTCGGAAAGCAGAGTTAGAGGGGATTCTGGTGATAGGAGGTAAGCAGGGGATTGATGTCTGATGGGTTCAACCAGTGGTTGATTGTTGGGGTTGAAGTCTGATGGGATGAGCTCTAGACTGGTGTCTATGAGCTGTGGGGCGGTGATGGCTACTGGAGCCATGAAAATTTGGTGTATAGCCTCTGATACAGCATTTAGCTGCCTGAAGTAGTTGGCATCTGATAGTTCCAACAGCACCAATAAGACACACCCAGGCATTGGTTGCCTGCTGTCCGATGGTGAAGGGGTGGCTGTTGTGGGCCACAGCAACTGAAGGTCTTCATCTGGGTCCTGCTCCCATTGCTCTGAGGATGCAGCTACCAGCTCTTCTTCTCCTGCTACTTATATTAGAGGTATCCTAGTACTACCAGGCAGAATAGCAACTGCTGTGGTCTGGTGCGGCTGGCACATAGGTAACATAACATAAGGTAGAACGAAGGGAGGAAGATGGGTGAGGGTTCACTAAGCATACATAGGTAGAGCAGAGTGAGGCCTAGTTGTAGTGAAGTGTGCAGAGAACACACTGGTGGTCAGGTTGCAGGTGTCTGTGATATACTTGCGGTCAGGTTGAAGTACTGTTGAGGTTCTCTTGACTTTGTTGTTCTTCAGATTGACTTGATGTGTTTAGTGAATGGTCTTCATTGTCTCCCACTCCCTCTCAACACTCCCAGTGATCCTGTCAAGCTCATGCTGCAACCATGTGACTGCACAACTTCTTTTGTGTGTCCTGGCTGTTGCACTGTGCATTCAGCTTGTTTTCAGGGTTGTGCTCTTTCATGTTGACTCTGGATCATTCATGAATGGTGGTAGGTGGTGTAGGAAGGTCTGGGGATGGTCTTGGTATGTCATCATCGTTTGTTGTATTGCACTGATGGTCTTCTTTGACCTCATTCATTGATGATTTCCAGGTTCATATCTTCCCCTTCATCAATGTGTTTCAACACATCTTGTTGTCTCTTCACTCCACCTGCTCATCTCAGAGCATCCCTACAACCTCCAAATTGGTCTCCATGCATGCACAAACACTTGTGACACGTTCTGTTTGTTGGGCATCAATTTCACCACCTGGGTTGGCTTGGGTGGTTTGCAGCCCATTTCACTTCTCAATCTCCCCATAGCTCTGCTTGTCTCTGAGCATCCCAATGGTGTCCCAATCAGATTTGATGTGCCCACAAACACCTGCTGTGCACTTGTTTCATTCGTGATCAATTTCACCACCTGGGTCAATCTAGATGGCCTCTAGCTTGTCTTGTTGGCTGCTGGACTTGTCTTCGGGCATGGTAAGTTGTTCTTCTTTGTCCCTAACCCTTCCTGCAGCCTCTATACATCCTTTGGATGCCTCTGCCATGCCCTTTTCAACCGTGCCCTCTTCCACACCTGCACAAGGCCACTGACTCATTCCCACCACAACCAACATCAGGAAAAATACCTTATGTCATAGCTGATCTATTGTACATCTATAGCATCCTATGACACCAATGTGTAGTTTTAGTGATAAAAGGAACCATTTCTGTATATAGTGATTCTTTTTAAGCTACAT
>JBBPJZ010000259.1:0-26232 GCA_038089015.1 Chalciporus aff. trinitensis
CTCACGAGCAGCTTTGTGGAAGTCAACCCAGGGTAGAGACCGTATCCCTACTTCGACATTAATGATTAGAGAGCAATACGATACCAGGGCGAAAAATAGGGAGCAATCGCTGCGCACGCAAGCGTTTGTGAAGATAATCGACACTGTCACTGCAGCAGCTGCCGAGGCAAGGTGGTATGCCTCTAAAGAGACGGATAAGTAGATGAAGGTAACTATGAAGATCAAAGCGTTGGGTAACTCGGATATGTCCGGAATTTGAGACATGGTGGATGGCGTTGAAAGAAGAGG
Source organism: Chalciporus aff. trinitensis (assembly GCA_038089015.1). Classification (NCBI taxonomy): domain Eukaryota; kingdom Fungi; phylum Basidiomycota; class Agaricomycetes; order Boletales; family Boletaceae; genus Chalciporus; species Chalciporus aff. trinitensis. The sequence goes on from JBBPJZ010000259.1 coordinate 289, forward strand.
GATAGGGGTTGGTCGCCAGATTTATACTCATAGTACTGATGATTACGGCATGTCAGCACTAGCTTCCAACTTCAAGAGAACGTCAGACAATGTACTATTCATATATTCAATACAGGATGCGACACCTCGGTGTTACGAGACGGATATCGACAAACACTTGCCCGCCAAGAAGATGCCAGCTTATCAGACTAAAAGACCGGTCTCGTCACGGGCGTGAACCGATGCCCGTATTCCGAGTACCTGCAGTTCACTACAGATTGGAATGGCTCAGTGGCAGTCACAGCAGCTATCCGATGATTAGCGCGGTCACTAGGCGGAAAGAGAAAGTGTTTCCAAGGCAAAATTATGTGCACCCGCACGAAGAAGAGAGTTACGAATGTCAAGCCGGTGATCATACCGGCCACGAGGCTGACTTCATGTAATCGCTGAAATGTGAAATAGGGGTCAATTATTGTATCTCGGGCCAATAATGAGCGGGCCCGTATTACACGGTAGTACCGCGAATGTGGTTAGAAAGGGAAACTTCTTCATCGTTTGCTCTCGACTTCTTTAGTTTCTCATTACCACACAGCATCTTGTACACGATCCGGTCTACCGGCCCCGGAGGTGGATCACAGATGCTAGCAGTACACAAGGCACAGAGGTAGCCATGGACCGTTAGCTGCGCAAGAAGCGAACAAAATGCTTGCACGAAAAGTTCGCCGTCGCCTGAACTAGTGGGGTCGACTAGAAGATCATTAACGGACAACTCGAAGGAGCATCAAGAGCGGGTTCACTCACCTATGCCTATGTATGCAGTTGTTCTGCGTACCTGTAGTTCGGTGCATACTGGAATGATCCAATAGACGAAGAAGGCGGCTAGCTCGTGATCGTTGCGAGAAAGCGAGTTCACGAGGAGGAGAGTGAAAGAGACAGCGAATTGTTCCAAGGCAAAATAGTATGCCCCCATGTGAATACTGAAGTAAAGAACCAAGGATGTGAAGACGAAAAGGGCAAAGGCTAGGGTACAGCACGGACATCCTAACTCTGGTTGCGATGCCTGGGTTTGATTGGGGTTCGCCATCGTGGAGGTGGAAACGATCGAATATGGAATAGGGGTCATCAACGCATTGTATGACTACAAATTATCGTGCATGAAAACGTGTACCTCATAGATTAGTAGACGCAATGGTGGCATCATTGAACAATGCATGAAGGCGTACATCGCCTCAATCATATGCCCTCAATGCTTCTTCAAGAGCGTCTCCGTCCATGTCAAACGAAATATCAAATGACGAATCTGCGTCCTGAGTCCCTCTCGCGTCTCTTGTTTCCTGGGGCGCTCCCTCTTCCCACTTGGCATTTCCAGGGCAAACGGGTGGCTTTGAGGTAGTGACGGTGCTGACAGCCTTTGTATTGCCCCTACTGTTACTCGCACCGGCATTGACCAGCAATGGCGGTTTGAACCTGGGGACGTTCCCGCCTTTCGGTGCCTGCGAAAGATTGTATTGTGAGGGTTGGAGTTGGGTCACGCGACGCATCCCCAGGGGCGGTGGACCTGTACGTCGTTGAGTGGGCGCTGGAGGACGTGAAGCAACGTTTGTCGTTTTGGGAGGTGGTAGAGGCTTTGGTATGGGTTGGTAGTGGAGTTGAGGGGGTGGATTGGGTGGATTAAAAGAGATGTCCGTGGCCATGTGGCTATCCTCGTCGACTTGCATCGACATGGTGTCTGCGCATGTCGTTAGACCGAAATGACCGCTATCCCATTCGGTGTCTGTGTCGGTGAGGTCAATGACGATACCCTGCATCGCGCTCCCGCCGCGCTCGTCATCTTCCGAAGAGGGCTCGAGGGTATCGGATCTTTGGGCGTGGGTATGATGTACATTGGATGAACTGCGCGGAATCGGCTCGTGTTTGAGATTACAAGCAAGACTGGACCTGGCTAGCGAAGCTGCACTGGATGTTCTGGATATCAGGTTTGATCCCGGGGCACCGAGGCTCGCCGTCTTAGTCAGGACACGCGGTCGAGATTCAGGTTTGATACATGACACTGATATAGACCCAGATGCGCTCGCCGTTCTCTCCAGCGTCCTCCCTGACGGGCCCACTGAGCCGATCCCAGATGTGCTTGAAGTCTTCATAACCGCTCGCATGGGCGAGTCTGAAGCCATATGATCGTCGCTCCCATTCCTTCCCAAAGACAGCTCTCGCTCCTTTTCCTTGACCCGAGCAGCGAGTCGCTGTTTCTTCTTTGAGTTCTCATCCAACTGTCGTGATACATCTCTGAGAAGCTCTAGAAATGCCGCTGCTTCTGTTTCCTCTTCTGGAGATGTATCCTTTGCTTTAGAGACGGGTTTGGGATTAGGAACAGAAGTGGAGTGGGAGGAAGAGCGAGGCCGTGCGGACGGACGAAGTGCCTGGTTCGCCGATGATGTTGATGCCGAAAGTGGTTTGCGTGGGGCAAAGGCAAGGGGCTTCGCCCGTCGTGCATTGTTGAGTCCCGATGAGGAGGAAGTGGAAGTGCTCTCGCCCGAGAGTGGGAGATAAGAGCTATTGATCGAGTTGTTGCTATTGGAATGCCATGGAGATATGCCTGAGGTAGATAGGGAAGCAGATGATACCGTAGATGCGAGGGACTGTGTCCAAGATGATGGCTCGGTGAGGATGGGTGTCGATGGTCGGGCTGGGTGAGGTTGTCAGCTGAGTAGACGCGTCACGGGTACGCACTCACTTCTCTTCTCCCTCTCAGCCTCTTTCATGAGCGCTTGTAGCGCTGGTATTGGGCTCTGTGAAGCTACCCATCTAACGACACCGTCTGGGTCGGCGTCGAAATCTTGGCTGATGTCCATGAGCGAATCCGTCTGAGCACGAGTGGCAGAGAGCGAAGTGGTGAAGGATGAAGAACAAGACGCGTCCATTGTGACTGGACCCAGTGTGGCACGTACACTTTGTCCTTTGTCTGAGTTTTGACTTGGCTCAGACTTTGTTTTCTCTGCGTCGGGGGTCGAGAACGACGACACTTGGGAAATGAACGCGACTGGGCTCACGTGAGCGGCTAGCTGAGAGAACTGTCATGAATGTCAATGACAGTGTCAACGTCAACCACGAGCATGCATTCTTCCTACTCTGTACATAAGTGCACTAATACTGGTGCCCCATCTTCCTTGACTTTAGGACATTCTCAAGGCGGGTGGAAAGTTAGAATTCATGCAGCCGTTTATGCGTTCGAAACGTCAAAGCCAGGCACGGGGTTTCATCCAGGTTGTAACTTGTAACTGTTCTAGCCACAGACTCGCATCCACCAGAGGTTTGCTGCCTTCACATGATGGCATGATCCAGGTCAGTGGGTCGAGCCAGGACGCTGAGTATCGATGGAATCCCTGCAGGGTCTACCAACACCGATCTGATCCATCCTACACCTCATCATGCAGGCTATTCATGTCTCAAACTCTCTTGGAATGGCCACCATTTCAAGAGCACTGGAAAGCGTGGCAGTTGTTCACATGTACATAGCGGATCTGTAGTATAGCATGGCTGATCTATTGCGATCTGATATTATCACCTCAAACGGAGGCTGAGTGTTTGATCGTGATCGTGTACTGGTACAACGCCACAACTACCTCATAGACCAGTGCACGACACACCCTGCAGGCTGCAGCTGCTTGCCACCACAACTCCGAGAGAAAAAGACTTTCTTCAGAAGATCCGTCAACCCTGCCCTTGCCGTCACGTGTTACTAGATTATTGAATCCGCTTGAAGAAGAGTAAGAAGTAAAGCTCTCAAGATATATAACAAAGGCACAACAAGGATTTCTAATACCAACACTCCCTTTACCCCCGCTGCTCGTTCTACGACGCGCCCTTTGACGACAGCCAGCTCGCAGACCGACACTCGCGATGGCCACGCTAGTCCGGATGCGTGCCGAACAGGGCGTTGACCAGGAGACAGTCACAAGTGATCTCCAAAGGAACATACCCACGCCGTTCCCTTCACAACGTCTAATCGACTTGCAGGATGATGGTGATGAGGTCCTCGACGAGCTCGCTACTGAGACGGTTGATTATGATGCTCAGGGGGTCACTAGTGGGATACAGGTGAGCCCTCCACGTTGGCAGCCCATGCTCCGATTGCTCACGGGCCACCGGGTGACACCATGCTAGAACGACATCCGGACATCCATCGCAGTAGTCCAACAATCATGCTTAATGACACTTGCTAATATTCTTTCCCTTTCACCCCCACCGTCGGGGGGTCTGCACGGCATCGAACACGTTTCCTCGACCCCGGCAAGCGGACTTGGACTCCAACAAGTCCCCGCAGAAACACCTCTCGCCTGTCTCGTCCAAACTCTTCGCACCCGCGATGGCCACCATGATTCATCCGGCAAGGATCATTCTCGACCCGTTGGAGAGGCTGCTCTCCTTTCTGAACTCCACGAGTTGGTTGACGCAAATGCACCCACCCTAGACCGACGAGACGCACATCTGGCGCAGGCTATCGTCGCACTCCTTGTTGACCTTGAACAACTTCCTGCTTCCATTACATCGACTTCTGCCCAGATCATCTCGCAATTCGATTCTGCTCAGAACCCCGAAGACTCCGCTTCCAAATCCCCTTTTGCACATATTACGTCCCTTCAGCGCCAGCTGTCTTCCCTTCAACCCTCTGCTCCGTCTTCTTCCGAGCCCAAGCTCACAGCTGTTGAAACAGTTCAGACTGCACTCCTTTGGGCGCGTATCGACCAGCAACTGGAGGTCGTGATGTCACTCTGCAAAGAACGCGCATCCCTCTCTTCACTTTCCCAGCAGACTGAAACGGCCGAACCTCATCCTACTGTTCAACCTGCCACTCCCGGGAGCTGGGCTCAGGACCGTGCGCCCTCCTTCGACGATCACCTTCCCCCAGAGTATGATTCAGAGCACCACCCCAACGAATGCCCACCCTCGTATATGGACGATAGCCTCACTTATTCATCCGAGAGATACCCAGACGAAAAGTCATCAACTTCCCAATACCCACTAGAGAAAGTCTCGTCTATCCAGGAATCTGCAATGGACACCGCACCCATCCAGGAGAAGAACCGTTTCACGTCGACATCGTCGACATCCGTTGACCTCGAACTGATCACACATGCCATCGAGAGGCTGTACCTCGTTGCTCCACAGCTATCTGATCAGCGCGTGGAGCTGAGGAGAGAGAAGGTTATGCAGATGGAAAAGGCTAGGCAGGGGAAAGGTAAAGCGCGTATGCACTCAGATGTCGCCGACCCCGAATTGGATAAGATGCTCGAGTTGCTTGGTCGAGCGTCGGCAAGAGAGATCCCAGATCAAAGTGTTGTTATTGATCCGCAACGGATAGGACGGGAAAGAGGCACGGAAGACTTCGAAGAACAGGTGAGCTTCCACTGTAAGGTATGTTGCGCTTTAGTTGACACGGTTTCAGCGCAGGCAATATATTGAACATCTTGTTGACCGTTCTTCTGCCGGGAGGTTGCGCAGTCAAGATGCGGCGCTGAGGGCTGGTGGTACAGCCTCACCACCAAATGGTGCCGATAAATCGAGAGATTCCAGCGAAGAGCAGAGTGCTGAGCTAGGGCACGAGTCCAAGGCCTTGTGGGATGGAAAGCGGGCATCCTTCCCTCCCCCGCCGCCACCTGGTCCAAGCCTTGAGCCGCCGACTCACGAGAGATCGCGAAGCCGAAGTCTTTCTGCGACCCATCTCGCATGGCTAAGGGCGAAGGATAAGTCCGGGAACGCAAGCAGCTCGAAAGATACACCCGGGTTGTTGGCACGGACTATATCCTCGGACACAAAGACCCAGCCACAGTCCAGCACGTTGAAGTCTGCCCGACGGTTTTCGGGGAGATTTGGTGGATCGAGCAAGAGCCGACCTACGTCGGCTGGTGGTGGGGATGTGGCTAGTGGTGAGCAATCTTCTGCGTGGTAGTAATCATTGAGTGGCTGAGGACTTTATTTTTAGGCTCCCTTGATCTCGCATATATCGCGGAACACCACGAAACGTTGAAACATGTCTTGCTCTTTGTCGCGCTCGTAGGATCATCTTGCACGACGGGTGGTGGACTGCCTACGGCCGAGGTCCTTCCCAGCGCCTCTAGTGGTGCCCAGGGTGACTTTCTGTTCCTCCGACTTGCCGGGACTCCTTCTCCGCTGCTAGCACTTCCTATCCCCGTTGTCCCTGGTTCGAAGACGGTTGTCAGCCGAAGCGGTCACTGGGAGATAAAGGCTAGCTGTTCCCAAACTGATGTTCCATCCCATGACAATGAGGATGGACCTCTTCTCCCTGCAGCCGAATTGACTGACCTCTCGCCGTGGTCATATAGTTGTTCCTCGTGCTCCGTTGCTCTCGTTCCCTCTCCTCCCGACCGGTATCGCGACTTGCCTTCGGAACACTGGGAGGAACTTGTTGATGCGTGGATGTGTCATCCAGAGGGGCAGACCCTCGCCCCACCTGGGTTGAATAGTGGAGACGGTGGACGAGGACGTGGGTTTGGATTTTGGCCCACGAGGCAGGAGGGTTTGGTTGGGGGGAGTTATATACTGTTCGATGCGGAAGCCGTCGCCGCCAATGGGAACATCAAGTGCGTTGCCAGGGAGGTGAGTGTTGATTCCGTCATGGGTTTTATACCTTCCTCCATCCCTTTATCCCTTTACCCTTCGAGTATTTCATGGACGTTTAAGAAGACCATCGTCGCTCTTCCACCGACGTACGTATTTCTCCCACCTTGAAGCCCTCGTTGGTTTTAGGGTGTGGAGGGTGTGGTTTTGGTCGATACAACACGTCCGAGAGTGATTCCTGCTTCTCTTAAACAACCCTCTTTACTAAGGATCGTGTTTTGGGGGCTACACAAGAGGGCACATTTTCTCATGCTGCTAACTATCATTCCTCGATGTTGTGATTGCACGGTTGCTAACAGCCATTCGTTTTAGCGCGGTGACCACACCTGCCTTGCACGGTGTATATGCGGAGCCATCCTGGGTAGACGACATGAGCGAAAACATGAGGATGGTTCGAGTTCGCGCATGTATCGGTTTTTCAAGTATGCTATCCGGCCTAACAGTGCAACGTCACAGTAAGTGGTGTTGTTCCTTGCACCTCTTCTCGTTCAATGATGCGTTCGTTGGACAGAACCTCAAAGATTCCGATGAGTGCATTTGTGCTACGGGATATGCTTGAACACGTGCAAGCTCATGCAACATATCGGTTCGTGTTATCGGATGAAGAGGAGGAACGGCCGAGAATCTTGGTAGGATTCATTCCATGATGCTTTGAAACCGTGGAGAGCTCACTTGTGACGCTTCGTTTAGATTTGGCTATTCAAACCTAGGATGCGACTATCGTATATGGTCCCAACACCATCCTTGCTTCCCAAGAGCGGTTCGGTTGATGCATCTAAGGTGCTGTACAAGATCCTGGGACCTACCTCAACCGGGACTGGAATCAAGGAGTGAGTCTTGGTGTTCTTGTGCGGCCCGACCGAATGCTAACGTTGGTTTACTAGGATCGTTAACCGGTATCCTGGCTTCCCGCAGGCTGAGCACCTCTTCTACCCCATGGACGTATGCCGACAGCTTGCAGGACTGTTGATGGAGAGCACGCTATCATACCCAGAGAGTATGCGAACGATGACAGGTCTAGATGTTGGTTGGTTGGCGAGGTCGTGAGCGGTGAAGGGTTTTTATATGCATTTCATGTGGACGATTTACATCTAGATGATGGTCTGTGATTCGATTTCGTAGTCTCATCTTCAATTCTATCTGCGTCTCGTTCGTACATTCTAATGACTTGCTGCTCAAGCTCAAGACTCAGTGTGGTAATAATTTGGATGGTAATGACCACGTGGCACTTGGGTTACTGCGGGGCATCCCAGTTTGGAAGTGGACATCAATGCATGTCATTGTCCTCATCCAAGCGGTGAATGACAAGCAGTCCAACCATGTCCTCCCATCCCCCCTCCCGACCTTTCTCGCCCGCCATCACCAGCAACGGCGCACGTACATCCACCGACAGCGAACCAAGTACCAGCACAACCCACTCGTCCTTAGCGCTCCCCGTCAATGGCGTAGCTCATCTCGATGACCTCGACTCGGACCTTGATCCCCTCGAGAGGCTGCAGCGACAGCTCGAGCGTGAACGCGAGGAAAAAGAGGACTTGGCAGCGCAGTACCGAAATCTCCTCTCCAAACTCACCACGATGCGTACGACGTTGGGTAACAAGCTCAAGCAAGACGCCGTACGTGTTCTCGTCCTAATGACTGTCTCCGCGCGAAACGCGTCGACTAACCATTCTATGCCCAGGAAGAACTCGATCGTCGGGAGCTACATATTCAGACGCTCACTGCACAGAATGAAGATTTGTCGTCGACGGTGGAGACGTTGAAGACGGAACTCATTGATGCACATGCGGAGAGCGAACGGACGGCGAGAGAGTTGGATTTACTTCGGAATAGGGATTTGAGTGAGAGTGCGGCGAGTGAGAGGGAGTTGAGGGAGACGGCGGGTGAGTTGGAGAGGTGTCGGTTGGAGAGAGATGAGTGGGAGAGGGTCGCGTTGCAAGATCGGCTTTCGGCGGAGGAGGCGAGGACGAGTGGTGATACGCTGAGGAGGGAACTTGATCTGGAACGGGAGACGAGGCAGAGGGAAAGGTTAGAACTCGAGGCTGCGAGGGAGACAGCGGCGAATCTACAGTCCGTTCTCGAGGATTTCCAGACAGGTATGTGCTCATGCTCGGGTTGAGGCGTAGCTCCGTGAGTTGCATGTTGATATGCACTAGCAAAGGAGCATGAACTATACCAAGCTGTGAAGGATTACAAAACACAGCTTGACAATGTTACAATCTCGCTGGCAGATTATAAGCGGCGGGCACTTAATGCCGAGGTTTGCACGTTAGCTTTACTCTCGGATGTCAACAATTAACTTTTACATAGCTCCAATTGGACGAAACCAAGAACAATGCATCACGGACGTCAGAGTTGGAGCAGGAGCTCAAGGAAAAGAATCTGCTCATCGGGAAGCTTCGACATGAAGGTAGATCTTATGCTCATTTGACTGCCGTCTCCGACGTTGACTCTATATAGCCGTCATCATGAATGAACACCTCATCGAGGCCCTCCGGAGACTCCGGAAATCGTCTTCCGATACTAACGTGGACCGCCGACTCGTGACGAACGTTCTTCTGTCATTTCTGTCTACCCCTCGGGCAGATCCCAAGAGGTTTGAGATGTTGGGACTCCTAGCAACTATCCTTGGATGGGGAGATTCTGAGAGGGAGAGGGCTGGGTTAATCAGGAGCGGAGGGGCAATGATCAGCGGAGCTGGTGCATCTGGGAATGGTTCAGCAGGTTCAGGTGGGGGCGGGTTGTGGGGGATGATCAACGGGACAGCATCCCCAAGCAAGAGTAAAAACATAGAGCTAGAAAAGACGGACGAGACAGAGGTACAGTCACAATTTAGTATGTTCTCGTTCCCTCCGTTCATCACCTTTTTCTCTTCTAGTCGTTCTCCCGTCTTTGGGTGGAGTTCCTCCTCACAGAAGCCAACCAGGGAGAGTCCAAACCCGTACCGCAAACGTCACCATCTAAACCTCTATCGCATGCTTCGATGCCCAGTAGTCCCTCGTATTCGTCCAATCGCATAGCACTTTCACCAGCATCAAACGGAACAGCGTCACCAACGGGACTGAAGGGCATGCGACGGTTAGGTTCGTGGACACCCACGGGGGGTTCAGGAACGACAAGCGCACCGAGCTTGAGCCTAGCTGCTCCTCCACCATCTAGGAAAGGCAAGGAGAAGGAAGTTGTTCCATGACGCTGGCGTTTTCAGTACGAGTGCGGTGGCGTACGATACCCAGGTTAGCACGGAGGATAGGGGAGCCGCTCGAGCTGGTCCTCATCGTGTCGGGAGGACATTGGATAGTGGTCGTTCGAGGCACATAGTACTTCCTAGACACGTCACTTTGGGTCGTGGGTACAGATTTGCTGTGTACATTGATATCATCGATGCGTCTAGTTGGTCGGGCACTTTGGTCAATACACTCATTTCGCTTGCATACGGGGTCATGGCCCACTGGTAGGAGTACATTGGAGCGTTTTGCAGCTCGAATCCTCAGCCGCACAGTGAACGATAATGAATGGCAAGGTGGACTTCAAGGCACTATGAGACGATATCGACGGGTGTTATCCACCGAGAACTACAGGCTAACGAGAAATAATTGGAAAACGGTGCCCGGCCAGATTGTATCAGCGGTCCCTCGTATTCACGACGACGACACTGGTGAACATCTGCAGTATTCGATGTTTACGCTCACCCAACGCCCAATAGAATGTAAGGTATCCACAGGTTAGCCGCGTCGAATCATGGATCCACAATCCGACCCCGCACCACGGGAAGAGGAGAGCTACGGATGACGAAGAGAAGTAGTTGGCTCTGGCGATGGGTTAGCGTGGCGCTGGGGTCCGCATCGGATCTTCCCGCTGTGGAGGCAGAAGAACTAGAAGGTATGGTATTAGCTACATAGCTCGCCGGAAATGCTCGAGAAAATGGAACGTTGACCCGGATTGCAACGGCTCGTCATACTTACTTTTGGTCCATCGACAGAGTTGAATTCATGTGGCGGGGAGAACTTGACTGCGTGGCTCGGTAGACATCGTCAGTTGTCTTGGAGCCATTACTTTTCGATCGCGTTTGAGCACCTAGTTTCTTTCGGCCGTGAAGATACACAATCGTGTGCGAGCTAGTCAGCTTTCAAGGCCTCGCACTCGAGAATCCTCAGTGCCATCACGAGCGTCGAGTGCCGTTTACCCACGGCAAGGCATGCTTCAAAGCACAAAGCTAGGACGACATCGATACGTCTGTATTTCATCCACCGTCTCCCTGCAGTTCAGGTGGTAAGTATCATTGGGAATTTAGTATCGTCTTGACTGATAAAAGCCTTAAGTATCTCATGGAGGGTCAAGGTAGTCATCCATCGTGCAGTGCACGCGCGACGCAGACAAGCAGGGTGGCATTGCGGTAAATGTATACGCCCTTCACAAGTTCACCTACAGTATGCTCAAGTTGTGAAGCGGGTGGTCACTGGCAGCCGGTCCGGAGATCACATGGTCCGGGTCTCGGTCCCTGTTGCACTTGCAAGAGTTGCTGTATCGTTCCAAACAACGCTTGCGTGGCCATCGGCGCCTGAATCATCCTCCCAACCATATCGTTAGCCATTTTCTATCAACCCGCATCTTTTGTTGCAAAATGAGTGCATCCAACCCGAAAGGAAATCATGAAACATTAGCGTAAGTGTTCTGTTCAATTTCCAAGAATCGTACTGATATTATTTTAGGTCAAAACGAATCACAATCAACGGTATGCTCATAGCACTACAGCTCTACGAAAATCGGGGCTCATCCGGCTTTAGGTCTTCACATTTATACCCAGGGAAAACGCAAGCTCCCGTTTGCGAAGCGGTACTATATCCGTGCCTCGATCGGCGATGTTCAGCGATTGACGAAGACAACGGAAGCGAAGAAGAACGAAACCCTGTGGGACGAAACCCTGTTTTTGTGAGTCTCGTGAGCCCACACCAGAACACGGAGCTGAGGTCTGTTCAGTGACGGCAACGAACATTCCGAACTGTTCATCGAGGTTTACCAAAACCACCGGATTGGAAAGGACGAACTCGTTGGAAGCTTGAAGGACACTATCGGCAGGCTGATGGGAAAAGCGAGAGACGGAGGTGAGCATCCTCATCGACCTACACCACCAAACTTATACGATCTACTTGATCGCAGTTTTGGAAGGGTCGCTAGTGAAGAACACGAGCAATGGTCCTGTCTCTTCGGGCATCACGATCAAGTTTATACTCGCCATCGAATCTCCCGGAAACGTGAAAGCAGAAGAACGTCAAGCTGAGGACGCTGTCGGCAAGGCCAACGAGACCGTTGATGTGTTGAGTTCCTCGCCTGGCGTGGTTGGTCTGGTGTCATCTGCGATGGGCATCGCTTCAAATGTTGGGACCCAAGTCCAGACGTTTGAGAATACGTGGGGTTTCCTACTCAAGAAGATCAAGATTTTCGACGACATCGTGACTGGTATTGCAGAAGTAAGCAACGATGATACGTTGGACTGTATGATAGACTGATAGTATACAGATTCATCCTTACGCATCATTAGCTTGGTCTGTGCTCTCTGCTGCTAACAAGGTAGGACGATCGACGAATATTGGGGGGTATCTAACACATGCCTGACTAGGTGCTTGTCAACCAGCAAGACCGTGACGTCCAGATCATTCGGCTGGCTGGCACGATGAACGACATGTTCACGTTCGTTCACGAGGCCGACCCGTTGAAGACAATAAACACGCATCGAAAGACACTCGTCGTCATAGTCCAACAAGTAACGGAGTGCGGGTACTTCATTGCCGAGTATGCGAAGCAGAAGAGCTTTTGTCAGTGCTTCGTCTCTCCTTATTCACGTTCCCTGCGACTGACGTGATCTCAGGGATTCGTACAGCGAAGTATACGACTACCGACATCGATTCAAGGATCACCGGATACGAGAACAAGTTCAAGGAGTTAAAAACTGCATTCTTAGAGGGCGTTACCATGTCTACCGGCGTCACTGTCTTTCGGATGATGAATACAGTTCAGACCATTGGTATGTCAGGCGTACGAATGCTTAGGTAACGAGCTGATGTTTCGGTGCTTGCAGTGGAATCCATCGACCTCAATGACATGCCCTACGCATTCGGTGCAAGATACATGCAAGAAAAAGGCTGTTTACCCGGCACCCGCGAGTACTTCATTCGTGATATATGCGACGTCCTCAATGATCCATCTGATGACGCCCCACGTGTCTGTATGCTGCTGGGTGTCGCCGGCTCGGGCAAGTCTGCTCTTGCCCACACGATTGCTCGACGATATGACGAGCAGCAGCGGCTGGGATCGTCATACTGCTTCACTCGCGCTGACGTCTCCAAGCGGAATCCGCAAAACTTCTTCAGTACGATAGCCCGTGATCTGTCTGATCACGATGCGCACTTTAAGGCGGAACTCTGGAAGGTGGTGAAGGACAACCGTGCTCTCCGCACCTCGGTGTCATCCCTTGAACAAATTCAACAGCTCATCATCGAGCCCAGTAAACACATCGATGCCGTCGGTCCAATTCTCGTCGTGGTGGATGCGCTCGATGAGAGTGGTGATCCTGCGGAGCGCCGACAACTTCTCGATGCTCTGAAGAAGCAAATTGAAGGACATAGTCTCCCGAACAATATCCGATTCCTCATCACTGCTCGCCCAGAGCGTGATATCATTTCCGCTCTCCCTCCTGGTGGCCAGATCATCCATATGCAGCTTGGTGAAGTTGCCCATTCGCTTGTTGATGCAGATATCGAGACATTCGTCTGTCATTCTCTTGCTGAACTCCCCGACCTTGACGAACACTGGCCACATGGTGAATGGTGCCGGCTCCTCGTTGATAAATCTCAGCATCTCTTCCAATGGGCTTCAACTGCATGCAAATTCATCCACTCGGATGGTGTTGTTGGTTTTGACCCCTGGGAGCAGTTGGAAACTCTCTTGCAGCCGAGCTGGCAAGACCCATTGTACCAACTGTATCACACTATACTTGGTCAACTCATTCCGAATGATGCACGTGCTCGGTTCCGGGAGGTCATGGCTGTCATGCTTGCACTCAAGGAGCCCCAATCCATCACCACCCTTTCCACTCTATTTGGCAAATCCCTCAATGTCCAGGCCATCATCAAACCACTTGGATCCTTGCTTGATGGTGTTCTTGATAAACAACAACCCATTCATCCTCTTCACACATCATTCTATGACTTTCTCCTTGATGAGAAACACAGCTTATCCTTCCATGTTCCCATCTTACCTTCCCATCATCTCTTCCTCACCAATTCCCTTCTCTCCTGCATGCAAAGACTACTCAGATTCAACATCTGTGACCTGAAAGACTCTCAAGTTCACAACTCTGCCATTCCTGACCTGCCATCTCAAATCAAAACTGCCATTCCCCCTTCCCTCATCTACTCCTGTCAGTACTGGATGCATCACCTGCAACATGTAGAGTGCACTCCAGCTCTGTTGTATGATATCACTGCCTTTGTCAAGACTTCCTTTCCCTTTTGGCTGGAAACCATCAGCCTTCTTTCATCCATCTCCCCTACCATCTACCTTCTATCTGCCCTAGAGACCTGCACTCTCCTGCAAAAGTGGACCAAGGTAATGTTCTGATTTGTAACAATCTATCAGAAGTCTAATGTAGTTTTGTTAGGACTCTGAACTTGCCATCCTTGCATCAGAAGCATTCCAGTTTATCCAATCCTTTTCTCCCCTTCTCAGAGACTCTACCCCTCACCTCTATCTGTCTGCTATGCCTCAAATTCCTTCCAGCTCTCCTCTTTCTACACTCTGGCATGATCATCTTCAAAACCATCTCTCAATTACATTGGGACATCCTTCCCAGTGGCCAGCACAAGTTCATATTCTTCAGGGTCATACAAAGACAGTCAGATGTGTGGCTTATTCTCCTGATGGTGCCCACATTGTGTCTGGCTCTGATGATAGAACCTTGAGAGTTTGGGATGCCAATACTGGCCAGTGCATAGTTGGACCTCTCCTTGGGCATACAGATATAGTCAAATCTGTTGTCTATTCCCCAAGTGGTACCCAGATAGTTTCAAGTTCAGATGACAAGACCATCAGGACCTGGAATGCCAGCACTGGACAGTGTGTCTCCAACCCAATGCAAGGCCATACCGACTGGATTAGCTGTGTGGCCTATTCTCCTGATGGAATTCATATTGTCTCAGGCTCCAGAGATAATACCATCAGAGTTTGGGATCCTAGCATTGGACAGTGTGTGGCAGGGCCATTCAAAGGACACTCTGGAGGCATCTGGTCTATTGCATACTCCCCTGATGGAAAGCACATTGTCTCTGGCTCTGATGACAACACTATCAGAGTTTGGGGTATACACAGAGGAGAGTGTGTAGCAGGTCTACTCCAGGGATACACAGATAGGGTTGCTTCTGTTGGTTATTCCCCTAATGGCAGCCATCTTGTTTCTGGCTCTTGGGACAAAACAGTCAGAGTTTGGAATGTCAGAACTGGTCAGTGTGAAGTGGGTCCACTTCATGGGCATACAGATAAAGTCAGCTCTGTTGCTTATTCTTCTGGTGGAAGCCATATAGTTTCTGGCTCTAGAGACAACACTATCAGAGTTTGGGATCCAAGCACTGGCCAATGTATGGCAGGCCCATTTCAAGAGCATTCAAATGTTGTGACCTCTGTTGCATATTCACCTGATGGGGCTCATATAATCTCTGGGTCTGGAGATTGCACTGTCAGAATATGGAGGGCTAGCATTGGGCAAGGAGCTGCAAATCCTTCTGAGGGACATACAAACTGGGTTTACTCCATTGCCTTTTCTCCAGATGGCTCCCATATTGTCTCTGGCTCCCATGACAAGACCATCAGGGTTTGGAATGTCAGAACTGGACAATGTGTGGCAGGACCATTTGTGGGGCATACAGATATGGTTGTTTGTGTTGCTTATTCTCCCAATGGCAGGCATGTTGTCTCTGGCTCATGGGATAACACTGTCAGGGTATGGGATATCAACACTGGGCAAGGTGTTGTGAGTCCACTTGCAGAGCATATAAACTATGTCTATTCTGTTGTCTACTCTCCTGATGGACACTATATTGTCTCTGGATCCAGGGATGGAACCATCAGGATCTGGAATGCTAGCACTGGCCAGTGCAGATCTGGTCCCTTGAAAGGTCACACAGATGCTGTTCATTGTGTTGCCTACTCTCCTCATGGTGACTATATTGTCTCCAGCTCTGGGGATAGCACCATTAGAATTTGGGATACTATCACTGGCCAGTGTGTTGCAGGTCCCTTTGAGGGTCACACTAACACAATAAGATCTGTGGCCTATTCTCCTGATGGTAGTCAGATTGTCTCTTGCTCAGATGACAAAACCATTAGAATTTGGAATGTTACCAGTGGGCAATGCATTGCAGGGCCATTAGAAGGTCATACAGGGGATGTTAATTCTGTTGCTTACTCACATGATAGCAGGCATGTGATCTCTGGTGCCATGGACAAGACTATCAGAGTTTGGAATGCTCACACTGGCCAGTGCATCTTAGGTCCTCTGTTGGGGCATACAGATGATGTTATTTCTGTTGCTTATTCACCCCAAGGCAACTATATTGCCTCTGCTTCTGCTGATCAGACTATCAAAATCTGGTTGCTTACAGATAAATTGGATGATTGGCAGCAAAAGGAGGATGGTTGGATTCAGTCCTCTGATGGGGCTCTTATTTGTTGGATTCCTTCATGGGCTAGGCATGCTTTTTACCTTCCCAGGCATACTGTTATCATGTCTTCACACCAGAGCTACAAGGTAGATCTTAGCACTTCTGTGTCAGGAGAATCTTGGATTCATTGCTGGAAATAGTCTCTGTCCATTGTTACTGTATGTTGTATATCTTAGCAGTGTTCTCTTTTGAATGGAATGATGGACCTTGATTATATTCAGACCAGTATGACTTTCCTGCATTGAGTCCAGCAGTCAATTTTAAACCAGCACTAATATTGCTTTGTTTCTACCTCTGTGCCCACTTAATATCTACTCACATATATCCTGACAGTCAACAATTGTGATCTTATTACTGATGTATGTTGACAAGTGCTAGAGGAAACATTGAATACATGGTCCACATAAACATTGGTGAGCTATAACTCAAACATTATTGATGTGCAATACCTATTATCATATGACTTGAAGGAATTCCTAATTTTCAGGAAAGTCAACCCAAGAAACCAAGTGACAGAGTGGCACAAGGGGCAGCTGCATAGAACCATATAAATGAATGCACTTCTCTGCAATAATTTCATTTCAGTCCAGGTGATCTAAGATGGCACTCAGAGATAGAGGACCAAGAGAAGGGAAGACTGACCATATTCATGCCTTCATCAGACTTGATCCCAAAAATTTTGCTCTAAATATTAAGACTCTCATGACCAGCCTTGGCACAAAATGTGCAAGAATGCATTGGTGTACACCACTGACAAATCTTTTGTTAGTTTCTTGATAAGCAGCAGAATAACATCAAATTTACCACTTTCATACAATGTATTCTGTACCTTTGCTGTTATCCTTAATAGCCTCTCCAGCACCAACCCAGATGTGCTTGGTCATGTTGGATCACCTATGTCATCAACAGCATCAACAAATACCAGACAGACCTGAGGAAGGAAACCTTACAGACAACCTGCTCCACAAGAACACTAATCTTATTGATGGGTGGATCTGTAATGCCAACCAGCATCCCAACTTGAGTCCTTGAATCTCATCCTCTCAGCATACAGATTGTCGCAGTAGATATAGTGAACACCTACCACTACTGTGCAGTGCATTTCATGACATCGTGATTGTATTCTGGAGGATTCGGGGGAGAGTTCCGGATGCTCCAAGAACGGTGGTCTGTGGCTCTGAGCAAAGCTGTTATCCTCAAAGTCCCTTGGCTTCACCTGCCCACCAGGACAGTTCTTGTCTCAACAGAACTTGGACCATGGTGGCATAGGTTGCTCATGCCACTTCGGTGTGCATAGCAGATCTCGAGGAAGTTCATCAGCAGGGTTTGGGGAGAGCATGAATGTGTTTGACCCTATGCATCCTTGATGCAGGATGGGTCCAGTCACCTGTTTGGGTTTGGGTTTGGGATATGGGAATGCAATGTTGTGGGGTGGACGCTGATGACAACAGCAGTGATTGTTGCGAAAGGTTCTTGAACAGATCGAAGAACAGAGAACGGAATGTATGGGTAGAGAAGCCTAAAGTAAGTGATTGCAGAGTGAGAACATACTTTCATACGTTGCTACACTGCCAGGAACCTGATACTGGCAGTATGATTTCAGCCCAGCTCCTGTTTCTCGGTTTTGGAAAGCCAGATCAGCTTACCTCGCAACCCCGATTACAGAATCATGATTCCATCCGCGAAACCAAGCTGAAACTTGATGTTTTGATTTCTATGAGTTACTTAGTGGGTGATGTGAATGGCTCGCCAGAAACAAGACGTACCTTACCACGAGTAGCTGCGCCCTTCGGATCACCTTCGGCGAAATACTCCCGTTCGTCAACACGAGCGCCTTTAAACCGATCACTCTACAGCGCGAGCCACAACGATGCAGGCCCCTGAAGGCGCTGTTCCTCTCCTCAAGGGAGGCTGCTTCTGCGGCACGCTGACCTTTGGCATATTCGGATCTCCCGTGCTGAGCGCGTACTGTCACTGCACCAACTGCCAGAGGCTGATGGGCAAGTTCTCGCACACCCTTTGCTACGTCGGAACCTGGGGCTGAATGATCTTCCTTTGCGTAGGTTGTCCCTTCGTGCATACGATTCACTTAAAGGAGAAAGACTTTGTTTGGTCGTGGCCTCGCGAGCGACCTGTGATGGAGACGTTCGACTTCTATGAAAACCCGCTGAAGCCATACAAGCGGCGTTTTCGGTGCAAGCAGTGTGGCGTCCAAGTGGCATCTTATAATTCTCGTACGGGCCAATACAGCGTAATGGGAGCGTGTCTTGAGAGGGGACCGGATGGAAAGATACTGAACTGGGAGAAGGTGAAACCGACTGCACATCAATTCTACGGGACTCGTGTGCTAGATGTGAACGATGAGCTGGGGAAATTTGAGGGATACGAAAAGTCGTCGAACGAAATCACGGTCGTGAAGTTTGCAGATGAACGCTAGTGTAACTTGGAGTACATGAATACTAAGGTAGTCTGGCTAAGGGGCTCATCAGTCGCAGTGTTTCGGAAGTGAATCTCCGATAAATTGGCATAAATTGCTCAACGCTGAGAACGTGGGCGCCGATGTAGCCGATGGAGGGTACCAGACTGGTCGGTGCACCGGTGATGGTTGGCTGTGGTTGGTCGCGAGGGGTGTCTGCTGGAAACTGTCAAAGCTGTCGTCGGCTGTTCTCGGTGAAAGTTACACGGTAGGCGGCCAGGTGGCTGTGCCGTAGGTTGTAGTTTGGTCTGTTGCCCAGAATAAGACCCAACAGGACCCAACTCGAGACCGTCTGCGTTACACTCATCCTTCCTCCGCTTTTCCCTTTCTCTTCCGTGTATCTCCTGATACCGTCAGTTCGCGATGCTTTCAAAACGTATCATCGCCATTGCACGTAGTCGTGCTGCCTTTGCAAGACATGTCCCAACCGCTGGCATGTCAAAGTCCTGGTACGTTTTTCTCGCTCACACCCCCGAAACAAAGTCACTTAAACGTCGACGTGTCACTAGGCATGTTGCTGCATCGCATCTAATGCGCGCCCAGTTCCACGCTTCGCATCTCTTGCAAGGTCAGTCCTATGACGTGAATCTGGAGCATGACAACAATACAATGACATTCTGTAGCTGAAACCATCAAGGTTCCTCAGATGGCGGAATCGATCTCGGAGGGCACACTCAGGTCGTGGTCGAAACAAGTTGGCGATACCGTCGAGGCCGACGAGGAAGTTGCCACCATTGAAACTGACAAGGTAGACAGGCTGGTTTTATATTGGCACCGAGCGTCAACTGACAGGATCTCGGGAGTAGATTGATGTCACCGTCAACGCTCCCGTCTCTGGTACCATTGTCGAGCTCCTTGCAAAGGAAGAGGACACCGTCACTGTCGGACAGGACCTCTTCAGAATAGAGGCTGGGGATGTTGGTGCGTATTCACTCTTTATTTCGTCCTGTGCGGATCTAACTTGTGGGGTAACCATCGTGGTTGTTCAGCCGCTGCACCCAAAGAACAGAAACCAGTGGAAGCTGCACAGACTCCCGAACCTCCCAAGACCGAGACTGCAGCACCAAAGGCAGAACCTACCTCAGCCCCCGCTCCTTCACTAAAGAGCGCCCCTGCCGCATCTCAGGAGTCCAAGAAGGTGGAATCAAAACCTGCCGCTGCTCCTGCTGCTGCACCATCAAGGGTACCCGGTAGCCGTAATGAGACCAGAGTAAGTGTTGTTCCATCCCTCGGCTTCCGTTCCGGGGTTGAGCCCTCCTTAGGTGAAAATGAACCGGATGCGTATGCGCATTGCCGAGCGATTGAAGGAGTCTCAGAATGCTGCCGCTTCATTGACCACCTTCAACGAAATTGACATGTCGTCGCTCATGGAGATGCGCAAGAAGTACAAGGACGAAATACTGAAGGAGCACGACGTTAAGCTTGGCTTCATGAGCGCGTTCGCGCGCGCCTGCACGCTCGCACTGCAAGAGATCCCTGCTGCCAATGCTTCCATTGAGGGTGATGAGATTGTTTACCGTGATTTCGTCGACCTCAGTGTTGCTGTCGCGACTCCCAAGGGTCTGGTCACACCCGTCGTCAGAAATGCAGAGACCATGAACTTCCTCGCGATCGAGAAAGAGATTGCCTCTCTCGGCAAGAAGGTATACGCCGATCGCTTCTGCTGACCCGGCACGCTCGCTCACAGTTCCTCTCAGGCCAGAGATGGAAAGCTTACCCTCGAGGATATGGCGGGAGGCACCTTCACCATGTCAGTCCAGCCTGCATTGCCCTTTTGATCCAGCTGACAGCGAGCATCTAGCTCCAACGGTGGTGTCTTCGGATCCTTGTACGGAACACCCATCATCAACCTTCCTCAGTCTGCCGTCCTCGGTATGCACGCGATCAAGGAGAAGCCGGTCGTCGTGAATGGCCAGATCGTTATCCGACCAATAATGGTTGTCGCTCTGACATACGACCACCGTTTGCTCGACGGTCGGGAGGCCGTCACCTTCCTTGGTAAGTTGGCACATGGTGGGCTTACCTATGTGGAACTAACGCTGTATTACTTTCCCTTACAGTCAAGGTCCGCGATTACGTTGAGGACCCAAGAAAGATGCTTCTCGCCCCATTCTAGTGCATATATTTAGCCCCGTTCCAATATCCTTCCCACTCGAGTATACTTTCTTTCGCCCGTAATATGTCAATCCACCTACCACTGCACAGTTCTTGTCGTTGCTATAACCGAGTATAACCATATAAATGAAGAGCCACGATACCGTCTCGTTTTCCTCCGTTCTGTCTTCTCCCGTCAAGGTGCTGTCGTAGAAGGATTGAATTTTCACCCGCATACTTTTCCTTAATTTCCCTCGTCCGCGTGAACATGTGGGGTTTGGGACCTTTGGGTTCCCGTTTCAATAAAACACCAGTCGAATGTAGTTTTCCCACACATCCCACTGGTCCTCCCTAATCCCAACGTTAAGTACCTCCGGGTTTGCATTCTGCGTCCATGGAAAAGGACCAACTACCGAGTCCAGTAGGACGACCGTCTCAGAGGAAGTTGAATAAACGAGCATGGCCCTTACTGGGCGTGTTCGTCCTCTCAGCCCTCTATCTTTCCATCTCACTTCCTCTACTCTCGGTCGGTTCTCACCGCTCACGCATCCACGTCCCACTATACGCAACAGAGACGCTCGCAAAATGTCGCTCATTGGCCGTGAAACCAGCACCTCCACCCAATTTCGGTGCCCGATCACAGTCAGATAGGTCCGAGCCCGGAACGAAGCCGATTTTGATCCGAAATGCAACTGCTTGGACTGGTCTGGATGGTGGTCTGGATGTCGTTTACGGGGATATCTTATTGCAGAACGGGTTGATCAAGAGTGTGGGGGAAGTAAACTCGTTCGCGAACGAGGATGTGGTGGAAATCAATGCCGAGGTGAGCATACCCACATGTCACGCGATATGTCCGAACTAGACGTGTTTAACGCGTATATGCATGGCTAGGGAGCTTGGGTTACGCCCGGGTGAGTACACGCTCCGTTTGGACACGTCCTGGGTGTACTGAGGGTACGGGGACGCCCCGATAGCATCGTCGACGTTCACTCTCACATCGCCGTTGCATCGTCTCCAGCCCTTTCAGGTGCTAACGATGGCAACTCTAACAAAGGCCTTGCATTACCTTGGTTACGATCTCTCGATGGTTTAAATACGCACGACGAGAGCTATGCTCACTCCATTGCGGGTGGGGTAACCACCTCGCTCATTCTTCCCGGCTCTGCCGACGCCATCGGTAAGCTGACGTTTCGATCCTCCTTTCCATCATGGTCGATCACTGGCATCTAACCCTGCTTCGTTTTTAGGTGGCCAGGCATTCACTATCAAGCTACGGACGACGAGCGAGAGGTCGCCGTCGTCGATGTTGGTTGAACCTCCTTACGGCCTCAACGGTACCCAAGTAGATTATGATATACCACCGCGTTGGCGTCATATGAAGTATGGAATGTTACGTTCCGCTTTGAGCTTCACTGACGTCTCCATATTCTAGACACGCATGCGGTGCGTATTTTACTTGTAACCGATAGGAACCCATCCTATGATTAACCGAAATCCCATCTTTCTCAGGAGAAAACCCTTGTAAGTCTCATAACACCTCGGCGTTCTCTCTGGTTAACATCTGGCTGGCTTTCAGCTCGGACTTATTCTGGAACTAGAATGGATACAGTATGGTCATACCGCGAAGCGTAAGCCTATTGCTATCCAGTCGCATATGCTATATAGCCCACTCCGTTTAGCTACGAACATGCCCGTCAAATCAAGATCAAGCAGGACGAATATTGCTCCAAGGCTGTCGCTGGTGAATGGGAAGGACTCGGAAAGTTCCCCGAGGACTTGCAGTGGGAAGCTCTCGTGGACATCCTGAGAGGGAAAGTCAAGGTCAGCACGATTTTCCTCTAGTGGAAGAATATGGTCGATCGAAACTGATCCTTTTCTTTAGGTCCAAACGCATTGCTATGAGGCAGTGGACTTTGATGCCTTCGTGAGGGTGCGTATATGTGCTGGCTTCACAATGACTGGAGCTGAGTGGTTTGTAGTTGTCCAATGAGTTCCAGTTTCCGGTCGCAGCATTCCATCATGCTCACGAGGCTTATCTCGTTCCGGATGTTCTCAAACGGGCCTACGGTCAGCAATGTTTTTCACCGCTTCAGCATGTGGCTAATAGTCCTTTAGAACACCCTCCCGCTCTCGCAATGTTTGCAGCTTTCTCGAGGTAGGACACCACCACCGCCCATTCCATTCATTAAATTTTGCATGCCAGATACAAACGTGAAGGGTATCGCCATTCAGAATTCGCGCCGCGTATCTTGAACGATAACGGTCTGAAAGTCGTCATGAAGGTACCTCAATCCCTGCTTTATCATCACGAAATTGCGTTTACCTCCTCTCTAGAGTGACCATCCGGGCATTCAGTCTCGCTGGCTGCTGCACGAGGCTCAACAAGCCCACTATTATGGGCTTCCTGCCAACGTTGCACTCGCTTCTGTGATAACGAATGCCGCTGAGGTGCTTGGATTGGACCATCGTCTCGGCTACGTCAAGCAAGGTGTGTCTGGCTTTTCGAAAGATCGGTTTTTGTCACTCACAGGGCCTGGTAGGATATGATGCTGGTATGTAACATGCACCGCATCAAGTTCGAGGATTTGTTCCGAGTGAAAGCACCGCAGATCTCGTGATTTGGGACAGCCATCCCCTGGCTCTTGGTGCTACGCCAGTACAAGTGATCATCGATGGCATACCTCAAATTAAGACACCATTTGCAAGCAAACAAGATGAAAGGCAGGCTGCTCCGGTGACTCCGAACTTTGATGAAGAGGTCAAGGCCGCGGTCAAGTTCAACGGACTTCCTCCTCTAGAAGGGACCCAAATCACTTCTGGCGGTGTTCTATTCCGAAACATCTCTAGCATGTGGAGGAGGGATGAATATGGTGTCCATTCCGTTTTCCAAGCCAGTGATGATGATGAAGACCGTGTTGTCCTTATCAAACACGGAGAAATCATCTGCACTGGATCGATGGGATCTTGCAGTGCGTTTGTCAATGAAGGAGGGTTCAAGGTCATCAATTTAGAAGGTGGATCTATTTCTCCTGCGTTAGTCTCCGGGGGATCTACACTCGGTCTTCAGGAAATTGCGATGGAGAAGAGTACATCCGATGGCACCGTGCTCGACCCTCTGGATGGGTCCACTCCAAGTGTCCTCGGTGAGGGTAGCCTCATCCGCGCTGTGGACGGTTTGATGTTTGGAACCCGTGATGCCCTGTGAGTGCTCAGGCTGTGAAACCACGCCTTTGACTCTTACTGATGACGTCGACAAGGCTTGCTCTTCGGTCTGGTGTCTCGACTGCGGTTGTGTCTCCGATATCTGAGGACCTCCTTGGAGGACTTGGCACCCACTTCTCCCTTGGTGCGAAACACCAGCTACAGAAGGAAGCTGTCCTTGAAGAGACCACTGCCGTGCATGTCGCCGTTCTGCACCGCAGCGGGGGACCAAGTGTTAGTACGCAGATCGCAGCACTTCGTCGTCTTCTGTTAGGGCCATACACAGGCGAAAGGGGAACTGCATTCGAGGCAGTTGTCAGGGTTCGTGCTTATACTTCTCCCCCCACAATCCAAGATCTGACCTAAACGTTGCGCAGGGAGAATTGCCCCTCGTCATCAACGTGAAGAACGCCGATGTCATTGCCACCCTGATCAAACTCAAACAAGAGGTAGAAACAGTTTCTGGTACACCTATGAAGATGACGCTAGTAGGAGCAGGCGAAGCACACCTTGTTGCTGCTGAACTTGCAGCCGCGCACATCGATGTTATTGTGACGCCTCCGAGACCTTTCCCGTTTACATGGGAGGGCCGCCGAACGTCAGTTGACTCTTCCTTCATATCCTTAGTCGATGTTTTGTTGATCTTCCCTCTCGAAGTTTGCTTGGACCGCCTGTCGATGAGCGGAGTCTCATTACGACGTTGTTTGCTCACAACGTCACTGTTGGAATTGGGCATCAAGGGGTCGAAGAGAACCCGACGTTATCCGCGTGGGCTGCGCGTAACCTGCGATGGGACGCCGCGTGGGTGAGTTTATTCGTGTTACAATCATAACCCCTGGCGACTAAAGACACGTCTCATTTCTCTACTCGGGTCAGGTTTCCATCGATTCTCGTGGTTTGATTAGTACCGAAGACGCCTTGACGATGGCGACGACGAACGTGGAGAAGTTGTTGGGAGTTACTCGGAATGCAGCCAACTCTGATATTGTGGCGACCAAGGGTGGGGAGTTGCTCAGCTTTGAAGGAAAGGTTGTGGCTGTCAGCTCTGCGAGACGGGGAGTTGTTGAGATCTTTTGATAGTCTGTACATCTGCTTGTAGAATAGATGGACCGGGGCTGCATACACAGATCCGGCCCTTGTCCGGCCCGAAGCCGTTGGACATATTGATCCTGGTTCAAGTGTTCGGTGTGGTGACACTTGATATAATGGCCCCACGACTACCCGTAGTGCCCAAAGAAACTCGCGCATTAGTGGTGAAGAAATCTCCCGCAGAGAGGAAACCACTCTATCATGACGCAGTAATTGAGAAGCGCACTATACCTGCCCTCCAGCGAGGACAGGTCTTGGTGAAGATGGGTGCCGTAGCGTTCAACCACCGGGATGTGAGTACGCATATATGGTTACTCACTCGAGTCGTATGTTGACTTTAACCACGGGGGGCGCTTGATGTAGCTTTGGATCCGTCTTGGACAATACCCGGCCATTGGGTTTGGAGCTACGTTTGGGTCTGATGGTGCAGGTGCGTGATATTCCCTTGTTCCATGTCTGTAAATGAGCTGATTGTTATGTCGAATGGTTCCAGGAACGGTTGTCGCGTCTGGAGACTCGCAAGACCCCCTCCTACATCGACGCGTCTTCCTTACCCCTATGCGAGGTTGGGAGAGCAGTCCGGATGCTCCAGAGAATGGGTGAATCCACAACCCTATCTTTTAGAGACGCACGGCGACTCATTGTCCATCTCCATCTCCACGTCTAGGTCTACGTTTGGTATTCTCGGCGGTGGAAAGAATCCGCCTTTGGGAACGTTTCAAGACTACGTCGTCGTCGAGCGGGATCAAGTCATTC